>PVJX010035827.1:0-17971 GCA_004027295.1 Dolichotis patagonum | reverse complement strand
ATACTTAATTTGACTATTTGATCCAAATCCACATTTGTTTGAAGTTACTGCTTGGTCCAGCAATAGATTTTCCATTTCTATTTTTTTTTTTTTTCAGTCTAAACATAGATTCAAAGCAAAACATTTTTATTTGCCTCCATGGTCCATGAGAGTCAAATCATTTTGCTTTTGAAACCTTCAAATACTTTTAAAGGTTCTATTACAAGGTTCTTCCAGTACTTTTTAAGGTTCTTTTTTTTTCTAATGTGAATCTATAAGGGATGAAGACTTTAGAGAAAATATTTAACTTCTCCAAATTTAAGAAATTTGATTTCTGAAGTTTGTGAATCAGAAATTAAAATGATGTACAGATGTAGGACACAGAGCATATCCCCAGTAGAATTGTAGAGGCAAGATGAATGTTCTTTATGTGATTAAATATAGATTGATTTGCCTATATAAAGGAAGTCTCTTGGACAGTTAGGTGTGATAGACACAGTTGAGCAAGATTATGGAGAGTTTTGTAGGGGACACAGGTAAGTTTAAACTTGAAGTAAAAGATTATTATCTGAAACTATTAAGAGCTTTTTTAGAGCCTTGAGCTCTTTGAGACTTAACGTAAATGTCATGCAAATATTATATAATTTTTTCAATAGTGTATATTTTAAGTATCTTATATAGATATGTGTTATTTTAAAGTATTAATATATTTCTTTACAGCAAAATGTACTTTTTAAACTAATAGTTTAGAGAAACTCTTTATCCAAAATGTGTAATAGGTATTGTGAAATAGGAAGAAAATGTTCAAATGGGAAAGGGAACAAAGGAGAAGGAAGGAGGGAAAAGTTAAAAAAAAAAAGAAAAAATAATGAAAACATGGAAACAAAGCTTTTGTAAATAGGGAGGAAGTAGGGATTAAAGGGAGGGTAGGAGTATGGGAGAAAAAAGTTGTATTGTGTACATGTACAAATTCTCTATGATGAATGTGATCATTATGTATATCTAAAATGTACCAATAAAATCTGATTTCAAAAAAGGTTTAAAAAAAAGGATCCCTTCAGTGAATCTTTTAGAGATTAGTTTATCATATTTTTGTGACATTTTAATTTATTTTTTATAGATCTTAGGTTTGAAAAAATGTTCCAGCATGTTAACAAACACTGCATTTTTCATTGTTTTCTTATATTTTAATGTCGTAAACAGGAGAAAGTTGAGATTTGTATAGTAAAGAATCTGGTTGTTCACAGGAATCATCAGGCTCTTCCTCGAGATTCTGTTATAGAAGATTTACGTTTACAAAATAGATACCTTCAAGAAAAACTCAATGCTTTAGAAAAACAGTTTTCAAAGGATGAATATGCTAATCCTCCAGTAAGTGTACATCTTTTCCAGCTATTATTATATGCATAAAAGTGCAATAAACTTGTTCCTTTATCTGACCAAAACATTAAAACCATTTCACTAACATTGACACAGTAAATTTAACTTTTATTTGTATTGGGTAATGATGGATAGTAACTTCTTTAATCCTAACTTCATTACAAGTGATATCTGGAAACTATAAATGTAACGATTGCGGATTTTGTTGTGTCTGGAGTATAGAGCTGAATACAGGAGGAACTGTGTTGCCACACTCTGCAGTGATATGTATGGTATATTTCTAGGTGATAAAGACTCATTAATGATTAATGTAGAATTGTTTGGATCTTGTTTTAAATACTTGCTATAGATAGATAGGGATATACATTTTTCCTTTTTATATTTCTTTTTCTACATTAGCATTATTTGTTGTTACTCTTAATATATATAAGAGACAGTATTTTCCACAAAAAGAACATTTTATTCAGGAACAAAAAAAGTTTTTTCTAAAACAACTCATAGTAGAAAATAGGAAGAGAATATATGCCAGTGACAATTACATCATTGTAGTATTCTGTAGTGTTACAGTAAACAAAAACACAAAGCAGAGGATGTAAATCCTTCTATGTTCAATAAAGCTAAAGCAAACTTAAACAATAAACTAAGTCCATTTAGGTCAGTCTGTGGTGACATTGCAGAGTTTAGCTCCATTTTGAAAATGCATCAAATTCTAAAGTTGAGAAAATTAATCAAGAATGCTGTGAAAATTGTAAACAAGGACATGAAAGTGAAAATAAGATAGGTAAAAATGAGAAAGGGAAGGGACACATTGCTGGAACTCTGAGTCACAGCAGCTACATAGATCCCAGACCACTGTAGAAAATCATGATTCTGCCACAGTTGCCTGTGCATCCTCGGTACTGAGGAGGAGGCACAGAAGATGTGTGAATACAAGGTATCAGTTCCTCCAGAAAACAAAGTGTCCTTGGTTTAGATTTATTTCTTTGCTAGCTGGGCTTTCTCATAGCAAGTACATATAATACATATAACACCAAAGGATTAAAATATATAGGGTATTTGAAAATTCTAAGCTATTAATAACTTCTTTTTAAAGCCCTAATTTTTAACCACTTATGGCCAAAATTGGTAGTTACGCATTTCCTCATTCTCTGTAGAACTCATGTGTTTAACCATTGCTATACTCTTTATAAAGCACATTAGGTAAAGAAATAGCTAAAATAAGCCATTTTAGAAGTTTTTTTTTTTCCTTAGAAATTTCTAATTGAACCTGTTGTATTTACTTACTAAATGATATATAGCAAATTCATTTGGTGGTCTTTACACCATGTGTTAGAGCAAGTACTTTTTAAATAATGAGAAAAGAGAGCTTACATTTTTGTTGTTTTTCTTTTTTGCCATCTATTGTTCAGGTTCAATGCCTAAGCATATTTCGTAAAACTTTTCTTTTTCTATCTTACATAGAAGACTGGAGAATAAGTACATCATGAGAGATTTAGAATCAAGATTTAAATCCAGGTCTAGCTGTTCTGAAAATCAGATACTACTTTAAGTTCATTTATACTGAGGTAGAGAATGTTTATTTCTAGTTCAAATCAAATTGCAGTTTTTCTTTATCCTGTCCACCTCAGATTCTCCCATCACTTTAATCTTCTAGACAGCAACTGAAATTACCCATCTGTGTTTTAAGAAAAATGGATGAAAGTGATTTATTGCCTATTTCTTTATTCAGGTTCATAATGCCTTTTTTAAAACTTCATAATTAATAAGAAAACTTAGGACTTCCATTATGTATTATCTCCAATTTCTATCCACTAGAATTTAATTTTAAGAAATGTATGCCTTTTAAGGGGATTATTCTCCTTTAAAATAGTTTAGAATTCCTCTGAAACTAATTATACAGGAATTCTGTTTCTCTTTATAGAATCTGTTAGAGTTTGTTTTGCAGAAATTTGGACAGTCTAAACTACTAACATTAGTTTTGTTTTCTGAGAATAGAAGGAAAACTTGAAACACATTTACTTCTATAACAATATTCATATTTGAGTGAAAAGTGCTAAAGTATATCCTCATGTAAAAATCTAAGTAACTACCTTCTGTAATACTTGTTATATTTTCCAATCTATGTTAGTGATATTCATAGGTCATTATCATTCATTGAATAAAACAGCTACCACAGACAGAAGAGACAGAGTTAGGGAAACAGAAAAGCTTAAAGACTGAAAATATAAAGATTTCCATGTCTGGAGAGGTCTTAAAAATTATCCTGTATAGTTTCTTCACTTACTACGTGCAAAAACTGACAGCCTTGTAAGTGGGAAGATATTCTTGCATAAACTAAAAGTGGGAAGAATCAGAATTCATGAATAAGTAGAAATTATTACTATGGGTTACAGACATCAACGAAAGTGTGTTTTTCTTGCTGCTACATATGTATATATGCATAATCATTTTCTTAGATGAAAATCAGGTGGAAGTGTGCTCTCTTTCTGCCAACATTATGTACATCCTCAAAATCAAATGTCTGCCACCATTTCTTTAATTTTCTAAGGCCTATTTGTGACCTCTTTGCTTTTACTACATTTTACCTAAGAAAGTATTTCTTTAAAAAACAGTATTAAGTAGTGTGAATTCTGATAGTTAAAAGCATTTCAGAGCTATGTATAATATAGGTATATTCATGTAATACTATATTTTAAGAATTATAATGTATGTAGTGTTGATTTTTTATAGCCCATTTTTAGCCAGTAAACAGAAAAATTGGAAAGAAAAAACTAAAGCCATCCTAATTTCATAAAATTATGTCATGTGAATCCTATGAAGTAGGTTCAACAAATGAGGAAATGCTTTCTGAAGGAGAAAGGAATTGAGGACTTCTTTTTTGTAGTATTTGTTTAGTCTGCTGTAACAATACAGTAGAACCTCCATATTCAAGTGTTCTACATGTGTGGATTCAAGGAACCATGGCTCAGAAATATTTGGAAGAAAAAAGTTGTGTCTGTACTCATTATGTGCAGGCTTTTCTTTTCCTGTCATTCCCTAAGTAATACAGTATAATAACTATTAGAATAGCATTTACATTGTATTAGGTATTATAAGTAATCTAGAGATAAAGTATTTAGGAGACTGCATATGTTATATGCAGATATATCACTTTACCTAAAGGACTTGAGTATCCACAAATTTTGGTATCTTTCATGGAAGGGAAGGTCTGTCCTGGAACTAATCCCCTGTGCATACTAAGAGACAACTGTACTACAGGTTGGGTGGTTTAAACACCAACAATTTCTGGTCTCAATTTCTGGAGGCTCTAATATCCAAACTGAAGGTGTTGACAGAATTGGTTCCTTCTGAAGGCTTTCAGGGAAAAATCTGTCCCCAGTCTTGGCTTATAGTACCCATTTTCTCTATGTTTCTTCATAGCATCTTTCCGCTATGCATGTCTCTGTGTCCAGATTCCCAAGCTTTCCCTTTAATAAGGATCCTAGTCGTACTGGATTGTGTCTACTGCAGTGACCTTATTTTGACCTGACTACCTATCTCCAATTGAGGTCACATTCTGAAGTACTGAGAATTATAACTAACATACGTGATTTGGAAAGTTGAGGGATACAAGATAACCTTTATTTTGAACAAAACCAGCATAAATTATTTTAATCATTTTGAGAGTACATATGTGAAGGCATTTCATGTAGATAGACAGCTAGATAGATAGGTAGCTATTTAAGTCATACTTTGTTTTCTGATTTAGTTAAACTATGTTACCTTTCATACTACTAGTTTTATATTCTAACTTACTTAGTTTTCTCTAGAACAAGTTTTTCATATTTTAAGAAGAAATTTCTCTTTTGACATATTATTCATCCAGTGTGTATTTTTGGCATTTATTTGTTAAACTTTAAAAATATTCCAAATTTCATTTTTCTAAAGTCTTCTGGAATAGAGTCAGCTGATCATTATCAAAAAGAACAAGAGCTCCAGAGGGCAAACTTGAAGTTGTCATCTGAAAATATTGAACTGAAATTTCAGCTTGAACAAGCAAATAAAGATTTACCAAGACTAAGGGTAAGTGTAACATTCTGTATTGTATTGGGATATTGAAGGATACTGAACCTGTCCCCTCCCCCATAGTCATGCTTACTTATATGAATATTCACAAAATGTCACAGTAGTAGTATATTTTATACACTTTCTCATTTAACAGTTATTTGTTGACAGCCAACTTTACATCATGCACTTCTAAGTATTGAGATATAGCAGCCAAAATGCATGTATTGGTAAAACTTAATGTTCCACTGGGGAAGACTGATAATACACCAGTAAACAGCTCACTATATAGCATGTCAGCTGATGGTAAATACTAAGAAATGAAATGTAATTGGTACAGGCTAGAGGCAGACGTACAATTTAAAATGGTAGTAAGAGATGTCTCTTAATGGTGATTATGAACAGAGAGCTAGTGGGATAGGTAGAGAAGTGAGACATACAGGTACTAGAAAAAGAATTCCAGACAATAGAAATAGCAAGTTTGAGTGTCCTGAGATGCAGCAATACTTGGTTTATTTCATTAACAGTTGTCTCACTTGAAAACATAAGGATAATTGTTTCTTGTAGAAATTTTACTTTTCCTGATGTTATTTTTCTTTGGTTTTCTGTATCTTTTCCTATAATAGGAGTCTGGGCTAGTTCAGTTCTCTTTTGCTTCATACCACATGGATAAAGATCTACTTGTGTAAGCTGAAACAGTTAAAGTCAGAGTTCTAGTGTATACTGAGGCAGTAATGTGGAACTATTTCTTGAAAGTCAACAAGCAGAACACTTACTAATGTATGTCTTCGTTCACAGCCTTTGTTAGTGTAAAGATCCAGTTCAGTTTGCTGTAATGGTGGAGACATTGTTAGTTCACATGAATTGTTTGCCTGTCCTTTTGAATGTCTGTAGTTATGTCAGATTGCTGTGTATTCTCTTTTATCTTTTAGAATCAAGTAAGAGATTTAAAGGAAATGTGTGAATTTCTTAAGAAAGAAAAAGCAGAGGTTGAACGGAAACTCAGAGGGGTGAGTATGTTGCTTGGAGGGCAAAAGCTAATTGATTTCTTGTTGATGAGAAGCAATCAGTGCAAAAACTCACTCAGGCAATAATTTAAATACATGATGGAGTCAACGAAAATATTATTGGAAATAATACTGATAACAACATGTGTTTAAAATGATAGTGCGTGTGCATATAAATACCAGAAAAAGAATTTCAGAAAGTAGAAATATCAAGTTTAAAAGCCCTGAGGTGGAATGATACTTCGTTTATTTCAATAACAGTTGTCAGCACTTGAAAATACGAGGATAATTGTTTCTTTCAAAAATTTTACTTTATTCTGATATTAGTTTATATCTTATTCTACACTAAATTTAATATAAATACAGTTTAATGTCAGCTTAAAAATAAACTATTGAAAAATAAAACATGTCAATTTGACCTTTTCTGATTAATAATGAATACAAACTGGAAAAGTTAAGCACATTTTTACTAAAATATTAAAAAGTTTTTATTTGAAGTTGTAAGCAATTGTGCTTAACTATTGACCCACCTCTGTTAATATTTTAAGGTTTTTTATTTCAGATATGTCTCCTAATCGACAAAAAATTGAATTTTTAAGCAATGACTACTCTTGAAGAAAATTATGTATGTAATGCTACAGTTAAAATTTGATTACTCATGAACTCATTAAAGACACAATTTCTCTTTTGTGAATTTAATTTTCTATAAAGACAACTCCTGGGATATTTGAGAGAACATTAACCGAATGGAATATTTATATTTATTCATGTGGACCAGTTATTAAAACTAAACTATTTAAGCCATTACTTATTACATGATTCTAGGAATATCAGATTTTCTAAGTCTTGGTTTTCATGTATGTAAAATGAGAAATATAATTCCTATCTAATAAGAGTCATTGAGGGATGTGCTGAATTAACACAAAATTCGGAATCAGTGATTGGAAATTATTAATAGTGAGTACAATTGTGGGCCAGTTGTGTGGTTGGTACTTCACATTATACTTTTGAAAATACTTGACTAAATGAAAAGGTTGACATGTTCTTTGCAGTCTGGTAGAAGTGGAAAGACAATCCCAGAACTAGAAAAAACCATTGGCTTAATGAAAAAAGTAGTTGAAAAAGTTCAAAGAGAAAATGAGCAATTGAAAAGAGCATCCGGGATACTGACCAGTGAAAAAATGGCAAATATTGAGAAGGAAAATGAGAAATTAAAGGTAATTTTTAAAATTTGGTAATTTTAATGTGAATGCTTTACTATTATAGTTTTTATTGACTCTAGGTAAATTTTAAATTCAGTATATATAAAATGCATAGTGAATGTTGTATATATATTTTATACTAATAGAAAAAATTTATATAAGGATAGTCACAGAGTGGTTCCATTTAGTTTTCCTTACTTCAAGACCATTGATTCTCACTTTGGTGCTACAAATACTACTTTTATCTGGTTTTAAACATATGATGCCCACAACCCCATCCTTGAGATTAATTTGATTAGGTGGGCCCTATGATAGGTGTTGTGTTGGGGTTCTTTGATTTTTGTGTTGTAGAGTCATCACCTCATTCTAATGTTATAGCCAAGGTTGGTAACTTCTGTTTAAATGGCCAGTATTCAGGGGAAGACTTGAGTTCTTAATCACATCAAATATGGTCACTAAAACTACTTTGAATTAAATTTATGAGTTTGAAAATCATCTTTCATTTGATTTCCTTGTTTTGATAATGTTTATTATTTGTTTTTTGTTTTTTCTTTTTTAAATTATTAGGCTGAATTAGAAAAACTTAAAGTCCATCTTGGACGTCAGTTGAGCATGCAGTATGAATCCAAGACCAAAGGCACAGAAAAAATTGTTGCTGAAAATGAAAGGCTTCGTAAAGAACTTAAAAAGGTATGACTTTGGTGATTAATTAAAATTATTAATTTTTCTTTTAATTAAAGACATTTGGGCAAAACTTAAAATGAGAGTGTCTTTGCAAAGTAGATACTAAAGAAATTGAGGAATTGTGTTTTTATACCTGTCATTATATCCTTTCACTATGAGAGATACTGATAATATGAGCATTAGTAAATTCAGGGTACTAAAATGTAGAAGCTACTCACACTGGATTCAGTTCCTAGCTCTATTATTTAGCAGTCATGGGACCTAGGACAAGCTATTTCTCTCTGTTCTTTAATTCCCTCATATATAAAATTGGAAATAGTAAGCATGCTTAAGTCACAGAGCTTCTGTGAGGTATAAGTGAGTTAATGTTTAGAACATGCCTTTCTTTTTTATTTAATTGGCAAAATATATTCCTTGCTCCAGACAAATAGGCATTGCTATTTATAGGGATGTTCTACTGAATAAATTGAAATTACTGGGTTGTAAACTAGTTAGAAGAGAAACTGTGTATTACCAGGCTACAGTGATACCATTAATACTTTAAATATGGATGTATAATAGTGGAAATTATCTGTCACTTATACGTGGTTTATGCTTATAACTAGTTCTCTTAAATTAGGGAGTCGAAACACATTATCTATTAAATATATAAAAAAATACAAACTATCTCATTATTTTAAAAATACCACAGAGAACAAAATGACAAATTGAAAAGTAACCACTAGAGTAAATACATGTAAATATATTTCTCTGGCCTCATTTACATGCTTTTTCTTAGTAACTACTATGATCCTATTGTGTTTTAGAGGAGAAACACTGGATTTTTTTTATTGCAGTTTTAATCAGCATTTAGAACTCTACATTTTTTGTTTTGCCAACTTTTAATTTTGAATACATTTTGTCTTTGAAAACAGTATTGTGTTTTGTCATAATACACTAACTTATTAGCTTCTAATGTTAGGAAATTGAAGCTGCAGAGAAACTGCGAATAGCCAAGAATAATTTAGAGATACTAAATGAGAAGATGACAGTTCAACTAGAAGAGACTGCTAAGAGATTACAGTTAGCAGAAAGTAGAGGGCCACAGCTTGAAGGTGCGGACAGCAAGAGCTGGAAGTCAATTGTTGTTACGAGGTAGGAACAAATACAGTTTTAAAACTTGTAAAAAGTTTCTTCTGATCCTCATATCACTGATTTCAAGAATATTACTGTTAATAACCTAGTTACCTGGATGAACAGTTTGGTTGTTTAATTAAACATGGTACTGACACTCTGTCTTAGCTTTGCTGAACAGTCTCTTTCTTCCTTAGTGTGTTCCGTTAGTTGGGGTGGTGGGGCATCGAACAGAGCAGACGGAGCGAGGCTCAGGCTGTGGAGCCAGGGGTGTGTCGTGAAGTTAGTGCCAGCTGCGGTCCTGGGCTGATGCTGCAGGCTCCCCTCGGTGCTGTTTTTCTCCAGCTGCAACCTCAGCTGCTTCATCTGCGCTTAAGATATGAGCTAGGAACCAAGCTGCCTCGTCACAGTCTGTGCTGAGTTGCAATATCTTTGAGGTTTTAACCTGGGCATTTTCTCTTCAGACAGCCTTAATAGATGAATTCAGCAGTTTCAGTCTAGCCAGTGTTTTCTTCTACTCAGTTTTCTCCCATCCTGTGAATTTTTCCTGAAAATATATGGGATTTTTCTCCTTTTGAAGCTAATCTTTGTGGCTGTGGGATTTTACAGGTGAACAGTCATGTGTCCTTGAAGCATCATGATTCCTGTCACCATGGGTCATGATCGTGATCGTGATGAGCTGGCAAAAGACTCTGGTATCATTCCTCTTGCTGATTCAGAGTCTTGAGGCAAGTGGCCAATGGGACCCTGCCTATGTCTTTTCCCACCAAAGTTGTCCTGTATAAAGTAGTATTGTTTGCCATCAGCATATCTACTGTTCTCGTTTCAAGAGGCAAACTCATCCATGTCTTACTGTCTTCATACAGCGCCTTACATCTGTAAGGACTCCCCTTTGATGTCTTTTGAGGACTACATCTGCCCTGCCTGCTATTTGGAATGACCTTGATGGGAAGCGAGATGTTTCCCACCCTCACTACAGCTAGGATGAGAGTATTTGTGTTGTGAGATTAAAAGGTCCCACAGTAGCAGACCAGCCTTACTGTGAGCCAAGTCTAATGAGAAAAGAGGTATATCAGGGGCACCCTGGACTGCTGTATAGTCCTGGAGGACTCCCTGATTTTTACAGAGACACTATACCTTGAGTCTGAATCTACCCTTCTGCCCTCTGGCCCTCATTTTTTCAATCTACATCCTGGAAACAATTATTAAGCCCGTTCACTGTCAGGGTGAAAATAACAAGCATGTTAGTATGGAGGGGAAGAGGGTCAGTTTTTCTGTCTTCTCAGATACCAGCAGTAGTTTTCAGGTAGCCCCATCCCCACTCCCATCAGTGAATGTTGTAGTTAATGCTTTCATTTCTTTTTGAGCCTGATAAGGTTTCAGAAGGATTTCTGAATTACTTTGAGATGCATGTATTCAGCAGATATTTACATAGTACCTCTACTGCGAGGATCTATCCTTCTTACCGGGTATTAGGTCCAAAAGGCGTGTCTTGCCTGGGTTCATTCAGAAAGCTGGGTAATTTCCATGCCTTAGAAAAAACTATTTCTTACTGAGACTTTGACTAAATTTTGTATCTTTTATCTCAGATTATTTGTATCTGTGGAGATGATGATTCCTTTCCTTTTCTAAAAGGGCTCTCTGAAACCACGAAAGAGGTTAATGAGCTATATTAACAATTGGGAAGGAAAATGATATTAATCATAATTGGAGATAATTTTACCAGTTTAAATCATTTATGTTTTGTTATCTGAGAACTTCCAGTGTAACTGAGCATAGAGAATACTTCTACTAAGATCTTTTGAAGAAAAAATAAGTCAAAATAGAAATTTCCTGGCAGAGAAAAAGGTCATTCTGATCCTTGACTTCCAGGTTTCCTAAGTCTCCCCCTGGCCAGGCCGAAAATAAAAAAAATTGCTACAGTCTTAAACTGAGTTCATTGAAACACTTCAGAGATGTCTCTTGGGATCCGTGACACAGATGACCCTGCTCATGCTGTAGCCCTTACAGTGGCTTTTCTGTACTCAGCAAACTCACTAATACATATTCTGGGTCTCACCTGCTGAGTGTGGGTCAGTTCAGGGCAGTGTGGAGGTTATTTTACATAGCATCATTGGGGAAGGCTTCTCTGCTTAAATGCCTTGGACAATGAAGAAGATGAGGTGAAGGAATGAGCATCTTACATTTTACTTTATCCTTTGGTAGACAGTCTTGTCAAGTTAAGAACACTGCCTTCCATGGTCTATTAAATTATCTGAATATATTTAAAAAATCATGATTTTTCTTCCTTACACTTTTCTACCAAATTTTGTTGCCAAAGAACTATTACTAGCCTTTTTAATGTAACAAAAAGTACTTTTCCCCCTCCCTCTTTTCTGGAAAAGTTTGAATATTACAAGTATTATCCTCCTTTAGGTATGATATCACTTTAAACTATTTGGCTCAAATTTTAACAATTTAGTTTGACATATGGATTTTTTTTTTAACTTTTTAGATTTTTACAGGCTTCATTCTTCCTACATATCACTTACTATTTCTGTGGTCAAATACCGACTACATCCTTAATCATAATTTTGGGGAAACATCTAGTTATTTTCTCTATAATTGGCATATTTGTTAAATAGAAATACTTATCCATGCTATCACTTTTCAGTGCTAAATAAATATGTATCTAAAAGGAACATGGTTTGACTGGAAGAGACTATGGTAAGATGTTATTTTAAGTGTAATAATGTGGACAGATTTAAATTAGAAATGACACACCATGTCTATACTGTTTTTCCTTTTATATTTTTAGAATGTATGAAACTAAGCTGAAAGAATTAGAAACTGATATTGCCACAAAAAATCAAAGCATTACTGAATTTAAACAGCTTATAAGAGAAGCAGAAGAGAGAGAACAAAAAGTTAAGAAATACACTGAAGACCTTGAACAACAGGCATGTATTATTTTATGTG
Organism: Dolichotis patagonum; assembly: GCA_004027295.1. Classification (NCBI taxonomy): domain Eukaryota; kingdom Metazoa; phylum Chordata; class Mammalia; order Rodentia; family Caviidae; genus Dolichotis; species Dolichotis patagonum. The sequence goes on along the minus strand of PVJX010035827.1, from coordinate 5,604 downwards.
ATAAAATAATGCATTGCGTCTCAAGAGAATCTTTGTATTAAGTAAAAAAGAAAAAAAAAGAAATCTTAAGTCCTCTCCTAGAAATCTCATCTGAGTGACACCATAATATCACTCATTTATTTGAGCCAGGAATTGTGAATCATCAACTTTATTGTTTCTGTCATTCTCCACTTCTCTTTGATCACTAAATCATACCAACTGTATTTTCAAAATATGTACCAAATCTGACTACCTGTCAGTGTCTCCATCACTGCTTTTCTTGTGTATACTATCTCATACTCAAACAATTGGAGTAATCTTCTAACTGATCTCCTGGTCTCTTGACTTGTACCCTTGCCATCATTGTACCTTCTCCATATCTCTGGTCTGTTTTCCACACACACTTGTCAAACAGTCTTTTTGAAGTGTTTACGTAAAACACTGGTCCCTGCCTCAGAATCTTCCAGTGGATCTTCATCACCTTAGAATGAGACTTTAAAGTCTGTTCCCAGCCTGTAAAGCTATGATCTGACACTTAATTTTTTCTCCAATCTTCTACCATTTTCTGTCACAGTGTTTTAGCCACAGTAACTTTTTCTATCCTTCAAACAAAGCAGACTAATGAAAGCTTCAAAGCTTTACTCTTGTTTAGAGTATTACTCGCCCAGGATTGTCACAATTCATGTCCTTGCTTAGATGAAGGCTGTTTGAGAGAGATGTCCCTAACCCTCACCTTCCATCACCTTGTCATTTACACTCGATCGTTTTTCTTGATAGGCCTTTTACCTTCTAGCATTAATATACATCATGTCAGTCACAGCCTTATATTACATCCTCATTTTCCTTGGCTAAAAATGTAGACTATGGACAAAGACGCTTTGGCTCTTTTGTTCATTGCTATGTCCTCAGGACCTATGACAATGACTAACATGTACTACTTAAAAAATACTCATTGAATAAATGAATACTGAATAGAACATAGAAATACGATTATATGTGCCTGTGAAGGTCTAGTTTTTAATATTACAGCTTATTCAAATGTATATCATTATAAACCTTGTATTTCTGCCCTAAACTTTTATCTTCTAACTTCATCATGCCCGAAGATTGAGATTCTCAAGCAAATCCCTGAAGATGCTGAGACAGAGGAAGGCCTTAAACGGGAGCTGCAGGTTCTTAGGTACATTCTGTATTCATATGACTTTATTTTTCTTTCTTTTTAAGTTTGTGTTTTATATAATTAGATTTTCTATAGCTGGAGACTCAGTTCTTTCAGCTTGTTGCTTAATAGGTTCGTTATGTCATTAGATCATCCTTTTAATGCCCATTATTCCTTTAATGCCAGCTCCTGAGAAAAAGGATAATCCCAATTCTAGTGTTGCCCATTGGTAATGTAAATTTCCCTCATGGCATAGTTGGATTAAACCATCATTTTCCAGAGGCAAATCCTAAAGGACAGTTCTTTACTTAGAGGCATCTCTATAGCCTACTTTCATTGGGGCCTTCTTATAAGAAAACTACTCTTGAAACTAACATCAGGTAGATGCTGAAGGCTTTTGACCCAGTGGTGTTTGAGAATGTTTAAGAAAGAACGTGAATAAACATTTACCTTCATAAATACATGTTCTGAGAACTGTACATCACTAGTTTTTAAGAAGTACTCATGTATTTTGTGAAGCGATGTCTGTTGGCTTTTTAAAAAATACATCATTATGTTCCAGATTAGCTTATGGTCAACTGGAAAAAGAAAAATCAGAATTACTGTATCAGATAGACGTAAACAAGGACCAAAGTAGAGCTGAAAGCACCATTACTGGTAACGTATTTTTTAAGACTTCTTTGCTACCGTACATTTTTTAATTAGAATTTACCTGTTTTTGTTTAGGTTTCTAATAATTGTTTTCCTGTAAATCCAAATCCCTGATAGGAACTTTTAAGAGTTGTTGTCTCCCTGTGGTATAAAAATATTTCCATTCAGGCCTCTTTATATTGTTGAGTAGCACATATATATTTTTCTCATATGCCATTAGATGTTACAGATTTAATCACAGCACAATACTAAGGAATGAATACTAGGTCTGTTATTTCTGGTTTGTTCATATAGGTCCTGTCAATCCCTCTGAAAATTTTTCCTAAGTATTACTAGTTGTTCCTTTTTATTCTTAAAACTACAAACAAGTAAACATTGTACATATTCTTCTTTCCTACTGCAAAATAAAACCTGTCTTTCTATTATCTTCCATTTACATTCAATAGTGATTACAATTCTATTCTTCTGTGCACACAGGTAAACACACATATACAGACCCACTAATATACCACATCTATTTATACAAAATATGGCAGTATGTGTACACATACACACACAATTTACAGTTGATTCCTCATGTGAGGACTCTGTATTTATAAATTTCCCTGTTGACTAAGTAAAACATTTGTAACCTCAAAAATCAATACTCATGGTAGGTTCGCAGACATACACAGTGAAACATTTGAATAGTCTATTTCCAGTGGATGTCCCTCCTGTATTAGGCAGTGTCTGACATCTTTGTTTCAGTTTTCATGCAGAGAACCACAGGGTAGACACAGCAAGGGGCTGTCACTGCAGTGTGGGAAGCTCTTGCTCTAGGGCCAGTTGGAAGAGGTGTGAATCACAGCTTCGATACCTGCCAGTAGGATGTACTCAGAAGAGTCCCTTAAGGCTTTGGTTTTCTCTTTTGTAAACATAAAATCTACCAGAATGACTTGTTTTGAGTATTTGAGATAGTAATTTATCAGGGGCTGTGGTAATTTATCAGGGGCTGTGTGTGTGTGTGTGTGTGTGTGTGTGTGTGTGTGTGTGAGAGAGAGAGAGAGAGAGGGAGAGAGGTTACATTGCCCTTAGGAATAATGATTAAATATTAATTAAATTATTTGTGCCACTTTTATAGGAAATACCTGCTATGAGGAGAAAACAGACCTATGTCATATATATGTATAGAGATGTTTTCTTGGCGGATGTTGTAAAATTGGGATTCATACCCATATTTCTAGCTGTGTCTGTGTGTGTAGTCCTGAGAATCTAACCCAGTGCCTCACACATGCTAGGCAAGTGCTTTTAGAAGTTTGCCGTGGACATCTTTTGAAGTTTGTATGTGTCTGTCTAAACCTTTTAATAGTTCTGTATTGTATTATTGTACAGATAATATATTTAGCTATTTACCTTTGATACACATTTGGTTTGCTTTTAACCACTGAACAGTTTACCTGAAACATCACTCAGACAGCATGTTTATTTACATATTGACTATTCCAAGCTTTGCTTGGGAAGATGTCATTTCAACTTGTTGACTCTTGTATTCAATAAATTTGGTAAAATTATTGTTTTTATATTTCCTGTTATCTTATAAAAATTAATGAGAAAATACAGAATTTTTGGTCATCTTGTATTCAAATAATTGGACTGGTAAGTGGTTAAGATTTTGCTATTATAAAACAATTCTATGATGAACTTTCTACCTTCATTATCATACTGTTTGGTAGCTTGGTTTTTTGATGTGCTAAATTCTGCCCTACAAGATTATACCAGTTTTTATCTGAATCATCTTTGACTGTTTTGTAAAACTTTCTTTAGTATCCTTGTAGTCCTGATGCTACTTTTTATTAAAGTGCTTACGTAGAATTGATAATAGACATACACTATGTGCTTTATAAGTACTCTGCTTTATTCTGCTATATTTTTGTCTTCATTTTACCATGTGATAAACAGATTAAACAAGGTTAGTAATCTGACCACAAAATCATCATCTCTAGGAAGTGGCAGAGGTAAAACACAGTGAAATGTTTTGACATCCTTCCTTTTAACCACTATGCTGCATTGCCTCTTGTTCCTAAAAATACATCTCTTTCGATATATATTTATGTAGGAATGTATAGAGATATACAGCAGCCATCTTGAAGTATTAGACACTGTACAAAAAGAGTCCCTATTTTATAATTAAGTTTTCTCAGTGAATTTGACTACTTACATCTCCTACATAAAGGGGATAATGATACCTCATATTTCAAGATTATTAGGCCTCAAAATCTAATGGAATCTGTTACAAAAGTTCTAAATCACCATTTAAATATGTAATCATTTGAATAGCTTTTGAAAGATGCTATACATAATAATTTTCCTCTTCCTGCATTGCATACCAAGCTGTGCAATATTGTAGCCCAGATTAAGAACTCCTTAAGGCTTTCAGTGAGTTTTAAAAAAAGATTTCACTGGCTTCTGCTGACTTGAATCCCATTAGAAAATAATTATTTCATCCTTTTTAAATCTCCATCTGTATGCCAGTTACACTTAACAGGACCATTACAGAGAAACTTTAATGAATATACTTGTTGTCTGAGTCATGCAAATTTGTTTTCTGTCCACAATTTTCTCAGACTTTAACACAAGATTATATTCCAGTGATTATGTGTATATGATGCGTTATACAGTATTTAGAGAAGATGATGATTTTAACATAGATGAAAGGCTATTTCCCTGTTCTTAATTATAGTTATAGGTACGTTAACTTGTGGAGGATCCTATATATTACATCTTTCATGTTGCGTTTGTGGACTTTTCATTTTCTTGTCAAAGTAGGAGTTATGTCATACTTTGTATCACACAACTGCCATGGACATTTTGTACATAGTAACTGTGATGACATGGAATAGCTAGTCCTGTGTTGGGTAGACGGAGCATTTGGACAGTTTTAATTCCTTCCCTAACCATCTGTTTTTCTTCTGTATTTTTAGTATGTAACAAATTTTACTGGTTGTAGAATTTTTCTCTGAAAATAAGTTTCTCCTGTGTAACAATTTGGACTTTGTACTTGCAATGACGTTTCTCTTTCTGCTTGCTGTGATATACCTAATAGAGGTATCATTCAGTATTCAGACTGTAAAGTGTGTAAGCCATAAAATGATGTACTTTCAAGGCTGTACGTTTCATAAGTCTTCTGCTTATTTTCTAAAACAAATGCTTTATCTCGAACTTAGAGTAAGAGAAACCTGAGTCTTTTTAATTTTTTTTTTGTCAGATGCTGATCAACTAAAGGAAACCATAAAAGATCTAGAGACACAGCTCAAAATATTAGACCTAGAAAAGCAGCATTTGAAGGTAAATATTATAAATATTTTGTGGAGAACAATTTGTATGATAACCATCTTTTGAGTTTTAAGTATGTATCCTGAAAATTTATGGAACTAATTTTATTTTATAATTTCACCCTGATAATAAAATAAAGTTCACTATGTTTGTGCTAAAATATTTAAGTAGATGCTAATAAAATACTCAAAGCAAACAGAGTTAGAAAATAAATTTATTTTTTAACTGTAACAAATATAACTGTACATTTTTTTGGGAATACTTTCTTAATTTAAATTTTAGGTCACACTGGAAACAATGTCTTTATGTAGCTTTTGAAGTTCAGGAATCTTTTCCTGAAGTGATAGGTTCCTTAAAAATGTTTTCTATGCTTTATCTTTTTTAATACTCTGAACAGTGAACAAAGGGCCTTGATCTGAGAATTAGCTGTGACCAATTGCTGGCTATTCTAAATACAATTAAAGATCAGATTCTGTCTTCACCTGATGTTTAACCTAACCAGG
>PVJX010035826.1:0-17963 GCA_004027295.1 Dolichotis patagonum | reverse complement strand
GCAGCACTTGAGGGGTGACAGGATCAAGGTGTGATCATCACAAGAGTAAATGACCCAGATGCCTTCTGACTTCTGAGGTGAAGCATTCGTGCTCTAAGGTCCAAACCAGGCAGAGTTGCTACTACCCAGGTCCTCACTCAACTGCTCCTTTGGGTGTCTCAGGGCTGAGCACCTGTCCCCTGCCTGGTGAACATTCTTCTTCTTCCTCTTCCCATTCACCTGTCCCCAGCTGCATCCAGAATCTTCTCTGTGGCAGACACAGTTCTGTTCCCTAATTTTCTTCCTGCCAGGTCACAACTTAACATTGAGCTCTCTTCATAGAGGATCCTATTATTAAGAGTTTCTGGGCTGGGCCATGAACCTGAGGGCCTCTGACAAGGTGAGGTTCTTCTCCCCTGAGCTGGGCTCTCTTGGTGGCACAGCCCAGGGAGGGCAGGTTCCAGCCCCACAGTTACTCCTCTGTGCCTGCTAGGAACTCCCACCTCACCCTCCACCATCAGTCTCCCTTAGTACTCTGCACCATCTCCCTTCCAGGCCTGGCGGGCCTAGAGGCTGGATGGGCGCAGCACCCTGCTCTGCCTTGGTCCTCTGTGACTTGAGCCCAGGCCATGGTCTCCCTGTATATGGCCTCTCTGGCTGGGGCTGCATGGAGGTCAACTCTCAGGGAACCCATTTGCTCTCACTTAAAAGACCCCCTCTGATCCAGATGACCTTAGTGCCCTGTCCCCAAAAGACCCTTACAAGTGAACACTTAGGCCTCCCCTCTCCTCACTGCTCTCATCTGCAAACAACCATCCTTCCCTCACTTCCCTCACATGACCAGACCACCCAATACTGTAGTCTCTTCTGTCTGACTGGGGCCATACTGATGTCTACAATCTGTATCCCCACATCCCTCCTCCAGCTGTGCCTGCTGACTGTCCTCTCTCCCTGAATAACCTCCTGGTCATAGCCTACTTCAGCAGGGCCGGCCTCTTCCCCTGGAAGTACCAGAGGATCCACTTGTTCCTGGTGCTGTGAGTACTGCGCCATCCCCCACAGGCCATGGTCAGCCCCTGAGGGAGGGGAGGAGACTCTAATCTGGCCTCTGGTTTTAAACCTCTCCGTACTGCTGACTATAGCACAGGGTTGTCACACTGCAGTGCTCCTATGCTCCTACTAGGAATCTTGCAGTCTGCCCTCATGTTGGTTAAAGCATGCCACCAGGGGAAACTGAGGCCCCAGACAGCAGAGGCAGGAAGAACTCACATGTGGGCCTCAGCCCTCAGGCCCGAGGGCAGGCATTTCTGACCCTTTGAGGGTTTTCTTCCTTAGCAACACCAAATGTCTTCTTGTCCCCCTCCTCTGGGTTTCCTAGATCCTGACCCACGCATGCCCTCCTAACAGGCACACACTGAGTGTAATGTGCTCCCTACTGGTCCTTCTCACAAGACAGGGAACCAGGGAGCCAGGGAGCCAAGGAGCAGGCTGTGTGTTGCCTGATCAGCCTTCAAAGACGGGCCCATGGCTCACCTGCCTCATGGCTCCCGCATCGCTAAGTACTTCATGCACACCAAGGCTGAGATGTCCCCTGGAACTCACCCACTCTAAATCTCTCTACACCCATGCCAGGGCATCATCTTGATATTTCCTTATTTTCTTTCACTGTTCCTGCCAAGCACCCTTCTCTGTCATTATCTCCTGTTTCCTGTCCACATGTCTTCCTATTTTGAACTTGAATAAAAATTACCTATCTTCAAAATATCCAAACCTCAATGTCTGTGGTGGTGCACACTTGTATTCACAGCCACTCAGGATGCTCTGAGGGAGGATTATTTGGCTCCAGGTATTCAAGATTAGGACAACTCAATGAGAACCTGTTTCAAAAACAAAACAAAGCTGGACATTGCTGTGCACTCCTGTAATCAGTGCACTCTGGGGGACTGAGGCAGGAGAATGCTGGGCATGGTCAACTTAGGAAATTGCCAAGACCTTATTTCTGAATGAAAACTTTAGAAAAGGAGTGCAGATGTTGATCAACAATAAAACCCTACATTCAGCCCCAGTACTGCAAACAACAAAACTCCCACAGTGTCTTCATCCTTCCTGAGCTCGCCCTTCTGCATTCCAGCAGCACTGTCCTCAGGTCCCTGCTGACACGACATTTGGGGCTGTCGTCCCTCATCTGCCCTCCTTTCACCTAATTGCCTTTAGGGATGTAGCTGCTGAGTACTGGGTCCTGTGAACATTCTTAAAACAGCAGCTCAATTCTTTTCATTCAGTGTTTTTCTGTTGCAGCATTGAGTCCTCCAGGGACTCTGCATGGCCTTTGTCTACAGATGGAGCTGACCTTCCTTTTTTCCTTCCTTCCTCCTGTTGTAGCTTGGCATAGGTGGTGCCATCTTGAGCCCCATATTTAACTAGTGCCCTATATTTGACCCAGAAAAATAAAAAAATTACTCAAGTTATAAGTCCCATAAAAAAATGAGCTTTACCCACAAGAAAAAAATTAACCTGCTCAACAAAAGAAACAGGATACAGGTGTCAACCAAATATTAATAGAAGATTCTAGCTAAATTGTTTCCAACAGGATGTCTTTTTGTGGTTCTCTGTTTAAAAGCTTTATAAATTTCCAGTTCAGGGCCACTTGGTGAGACTCTAAAATGGGTCCATGTGAGTGGTTGCTGAGCTCAGCTAATTAAATTCTGAATTTATCAATTTGGCTGCTTGGATTCCTATATTATTTACAAACCCACTTCATTTGGGGGCTTGCCCTGGATTTATAGGATCTAAGCCTCTCTTTGAGGTAGACTATTCTTTATGAGGACTGCCAAGAGATGTTCCTTGCCCCCAAGGAGTCTTCATTTCAAAGAGAAACCAAAACCAAAATCCTGGATGCTAATTCGGAGTGAATAGTCCAGATCCTTACTGGTAAGATAGTTTTAGTTTTTGCTGGGGTGCCTCTTGAGAGTCTTTGGAGACAATGGACACAATATTAAAGTCTCCAAGACTGTTCCCAGACCAAGATGTTGGCTGGGACTTGTTGGCAATGGGGTCAAACTAGTTCTTGGTGTCAGTCTGTTAGTCTCTGTCTTTGTTTTGTTAATCTTGTTTGTCACCGGTTTAAATGTTTGTTATTTGTCTATTATTTGTGTGATTGGGTCAGTCTGCTTCTGCTTCTCTGTCGCCCCTGCTATGTGTTCTTAACCATTTTTAGGAATTTCATCAGAGAGCCTCTTCCTACAGTGAACTTTTTGACCCAGGAAAGCTCTAAACTTTTGTATAAATTTAAATGGCCTGCTTTTGGAGTCTCTTATCCTCCAGAAGGGACTTTTAACCTGTGTTTGTGTTACCAGGAAAAGATAGAACTTATAAAAACAACAAAGCAGCATGAAATGACAATGCAAAAACTTCAAGATGATGCCAAGAGAAACAATGTAAGGCTAATAGGCATCAGTGAGGAGGCAGGAGACAATGCAAAGGACTTAACTAAGCTATTTACAGAAGTAATAACAGAAAATTTCCCAAACATGGAGAAAAAATCTGACATACAAATAAGTGAGGCATATAGAATACCAGTCATAACCAACATAAATCTATACCCAGACATATAATAATTAAGATTTCAGACATACAACATAAAAACAGAATACTAAAAGCTGTTAAGGAAAACATACAAATCATCTATCAAGGAAAGCCTATTAGAATCACGGCAGATTTCTCAGCACAAACCTTCAGGTTAAGACACACTTGAAGTGAAGTATTTCAAGCCCTAAAAAAAAACAACTTTCAACCCAGACTGATGTACACAGCAAAACTGTCAAATTTAATGGAGAAACAAGATACTTCCATGACAAAGAAAAACTGAAGAAATTCATATCTACCAAACCAACCCTAGAAGGAGTATTGAAAGACATACTAGAGAAAGATAAAAATGACCACAATCTCCAGAGCAACAACATAAAGAAACGACCAGGCTGGACAAGAAATTAAACAAGGGAGGAAAGCGGAAGACCAACCACAGGAACATAATATGGCAAAGTCAAGTCAATACATATCAGTAATAACCACAAATGTAAATGGGCTTAATTCATCTGTCAAAAGAAGCAGGTTGACAGAATGGATCAAGAAACAGGACCCCACAATATACTGTACACGAGAAACACATCTGACTCAAAAAGAAATTCATAGACTAAAAGTTAAAGGATGGAAAACAGTATACCATGCAACAGGAACCCAGAAAAAAGCAGGAGTAGCCATTCTGTTTGCAGACAAAGTAAACTTCAAAGCTAAAATGATTAAAAGAGATAAAGAAGGCCACTACATACTTGTAAGTGGAAAACTACAAGAGGAAGAACTAACAGTTATAAATATATATGCACCAACTACAAGAGCACCCAACTATATAAGACAAATACTAATGGACATGAAAAGCCAAATACACAAGAACACAATTGTAATAGGAGACCTTAACACCCCATTGTCACAAACGGATAGATCAACTAGACAAAAAGTCAGCAAAGAAATAACAGAACTGAATCACACCTGTGAACGAATGAACTCAGTAGATGTTTACAGTGTTCCACCCAACCACATCAGAATATACATTCTTCTCAGCTGCACATGGGACATTCTCTAAAATAGACCATGTATTAACTCATAAAGCATTCTTAAGTAAATGCAAAGGGAGTGAAATTATCCCATGCATAATATCTAACCATAGTGCACTAAAATTGGAAATCAATGGCAAAAAACCTGTAAAACATGCATAAATACATGAAAATTAAACAACAACCTTCTGAGCAACCAGTGGATCACAGATGAAATTAAAGAAGAAATAAAACAATACCTAAAATATAATAAAAATGCAGACACTTCATACTGTAACCTATAGGACACAATGAAAGTAGTCCTAAGAGGAAAATATATAGCAATAAATAGTCATATCAAGAAAATGGAACAAGCACAAATAAATAACCTAATACTACATCTCAAGCTCCAGAAAAGTAAGAGGAAGTCAAACCCAAAGCTCATAGAAGAGAAATTAGAGCAGAAATTAACGCAATCAAAACCAAAAAAGCAATCCAAAGAATTAACAAATCAAAGAGGTGGGTTTTTGAGAGAATAAACAAAATTGATAAACCCCTAGCCAATTTATCAAGAAAAAGAAAGAAAAAATCCAAATCCATGTAATAAGGACTGAAAAGAAGGAAATTACTACAGATCTCATGGAAATTCAAAAGATGAACACCTTGAAAATCTCTACTGACTTAGGGTAGAAAACACAGAGGAAATAGACAGATTTCCAGAAACATATGAACTACCAAAGCTCAATCAAGAAGATATAACAATTTTGAATAACCCAACATTAGCTACTGAAATCAAAAATGTGCTTAAAAACTTACCAACAAAGAAAAGCCCAGGTCCTGATGGATTCATGGCTGAATTCTACAAGAAATTCAGAGAAGAGTTAATGCCAACACTTCTTAAACTCTTCAATGAAATTGAAAGAAAAGCAGTCCTCCCTAAATCATTCTTGGAGGCAAGTATTACCCTGATACCAAAACTAGAGAAAGACCCAACCAAAAAGGAGAACTATAGACCAATCTCACTAATGAACACTGATGCAAAGATTCTCAATAAGATACTGGCAAATAGAATGCAGCAAACCATCAAGAAGGTTATACACCATGACCATGTGGGATTTATTCCAGGAATGCAGGGATGGTTCAACATATGCAAATCAATAAATGTAATATACCACATCAACAGAGCCAAAAATAAAAATCACATAAACCCCTCAATAGATGCAGAAAAAGCTTTTGATAAAGTCCAACACCTGTTCATGATAAAAAACCCTACAGAAACTCAGAATAGATGGTATGTACCTCAATCTCATAAAGGTCATTTATGACACTGCAACAGCCAATATTACACTAAATGGACAAAAACTTAAAGCCTTCACTCTAAAATCAGGAACAAGACAAGGATGTCCACTATCACCACTCCTATTCAATATAGTTCTAGAAATATTAGCGAGAGCAATCAGACAAGAGGGGGAAATAAAAGGAATAAAAATAGGAAAAGAAGTTAAATTATCATTATTTGCAGGTGACATGATCCCCTACATAGAAGACCACAAAGACTCCATTAAAAGACTACTAGAGATAATAAACAAATTCAGCAGTGTAGCTGGATATAAAGTCAATGCTCAAAAGTCAATAGCATTCCTGTACACAAACAAACAACTCACTGAGAGAAAAATTATGGAAATATCACCTTTCACAATAGCATCTAAAAAAAATGAGATACTTAGGAATCAACCTAACCAAAAATGTAAAAGATCTATACTGAAAATTATACAACCCTAAAAAAGGAGATTGACAAGGATATCAGAAAATGGAAGGATATCCCCTGCTCTTGGTTAGGATGAACCAACATTGTGAAAATGGCCATATTCCCAAAACTGTTATACAGATTCAATGCAATCCCAATCAAAATACCATCAACATACCTTACAGATCTAGAAAAAATATTCCTAAAATTCATCTGGAAACAGAAGAAACCTAGAATAGCAAGGGAAATTCTAAGCAACAAAGGTAAGACAGGAGGCATCTCAATCCCTGATTTGAAACTATACTACAAAGCCACAGTGATAAAATCAGCATGGTACTGGCAAAGAAATAGACTGAGGATCAGTGGAACAGATTAGAAGATGCAAACACTACTACAAAGACATTCAGCCACCTTATATTTGACAAGGGGGCTAAACATGTTCACTGGAAAAAACATAGCCTCTTTAATAAATGGTGTTGGAAAAATTGGCTTTCCACATGCCAGTGACTGAAAATAGACCCATGCCTATCACCATACACTAAACTCAAGTCAAAATGGATCAAGGATCTAAATATTAAAACAGGAACACTAAATTTACTGGAAGACAAAATAGGTAAAAACATTGGAGACATAGGGGTAGGAAGCGAATTCATGAATAAAATGCAAACCACACAGGCAATACTTCAAAGAATCAACAACTGGAATTTCATATTACTAAAAAGTTTTTGCACCTCAAAAGAAATCACCAACAAAGTGAAAAGAAAACCACAGAATGGGAAAGATCTTAGCTAACAATCCCTCAGACATAGGACTTATATCCAAAACATATAAAGAACTGAAAAACATCAAGCCACCCAACTTCAAAGACCCTCTCCAAAAATGGGCATCTGAGATGAACACACATTTCTCAGATGAAGATATACAAATAGCAAATAAATACATGAAGAAATGCTCACCATCACTGGTCATTCAAGAAATTCAAATTAAAACAGCACTGAGATTTCATCTCACCCAGGAAAGAATGGCTGCCATCAAGAAAACAACTGATAACAAATGTTGGCGAGGATGTGGGGAAAAAGGAACACTGCTCCACTGTTAGTGGGAGTGCAGACTGGCGCAACCACTGTGGAAATCAGTATGGTGATTCCTCAAAAAACTTGGATTGGAGATTCCATTCAGAGGGTGTGGGCATTTAGCTCAGTAGAGGTTCCATTCAATCCAGGTGTTTCTCTCCTGGGTATTTGCCTAGAAAAACTGACAAGGTCATGTCACAGAGATATATGTGCACCCATGTTTATAGCAGCACAATTTTTGAGAGCTAAGTCTTGGAAACAACCAAAATGCCCATCAACTGCAGAATGGATGGAAAAAAATGTGGTATTTTTATACAATGGAATACTACTCAGCTATAGAAAAGGATGATCTTGAGGCCTTTATACGTAAATGGAGGCAACTTGAAAATAACCCCCATTACTGAAATACACAAGACTCACATTAGTAAATATCACATCATCTCTCTAGTGTAAAAAATAACAAAAACTGACCCAATACTGGGATCCAAAGAGTATGATAGATGTTGTGAAGGTGAAAAAGAAGGTAAGTGCTCTAAAGAGAATAATGAAATGTATACAGTGTAAGATAGTTGACCATATTGCTGAGTTTCTGTTGGAGCACTGAACAGAAGGATTAGCACTGTCAGTGTTTGAGTGTCTAGCCACTGTTTGTGCTTTGATATTGTAAATTTGGGAAATATTTTTTGAGACGACAATGAGTAATGTATGACTAGTGATTCTATGATGAGAATTTTTTTTCCTTTGAATGCCTTGAATTGGGTATTGGTCTACCCTTTTCTGCTTTTCTATTCTCTTTAATTTTCTTTTATTTCTTTGAAAAAAAAAGAAAAGAAAAATATGCAACATAACAACTGTTGTTGAATTTCTTTCATTCTGTTGTGAAAACTTGTGTTGACATTGTTTTGAGTTTGTTGTTGTTGTTTATGCCTTTTGCTTTTTGTTCTTCTTTTATGACTTTTCTCTTTTTTAAACAAATAAAAAAACAAGAACACTAAGTCTAACTGTAACCATTTAATGCATACTCACAGCACAGACACCACCAATTGTACAAAGTCATTAAAAGGTTTCCTAACCTTTGTCTTCTAGGTGATGGAAAACTTAGCCTGAAAACAAAAAATTTACGAGTTAAAGTAAGTACTTTTCCTGTCTGTCCATTTTCTTCTTTGTAGAGGCACTAAGCAGGGACAGAGAAGGCACTGAAATCCTGAAGAAAACCTAATTCCCTGGAGTTGAGCTGTGGAAACAGCAGCGAGGAAGTGGGGGGCGCTGAACTCCAAGCCAGCACTGGAGAGTGTGGAGACCTCTTTTCCCAGTCAGCTTTCCAGGACTAGGGCAGCCTTGGTAAGGGAAGGACAGGCTGGTTCCTCCCTCCTCCCTCACTGGAAGAAGCCAGCAGGGCTCCCCCATCTGAATCAGCAGTCATGGGATAAGCATCTGGAATGAGAAGCCCATGTCCCCTACCCAGACAGCAGAGCCCATACCAAGAGCTCAGCGCCTAGGCCTAGAGGTCACAGTGAGGCTGGGTCACACCCCTCACCTCACCTCACACAGCTACTCTGTTTGGGTGAGGTCTGGGTGACTTAAGGCAGAGCCTTCATGGTGTCCAGGCTGTGTCTGAATCACTTGTATTCTGTGGTCCTGGGAGGTGGGGACTTGTGTTCATGCCGTACACTTGTGGAGGTAAAGGGAGTAGTGAACCATTTAACCCATGAGAGCAAACTGTTCTTGTGTCTCATACACAATCAGCAAGAGTGATTTCAAAATGAACTTCAAGGCGAATTATCTATAGATCATTATGCAGTTAATTAACATGCTTTGTCTGTGTGTCCTCAAGGGAAAGCACTAACTCTGAGGAACTAAACTCTTCTGAGGATTGGGAAGGATTAGCTACAGTTAGGGTTCAGGCTGGGGGGGTGCAGCAGGGCCCAGCAGATGGCGCCTCCCTGGCCGGGCCGCCAACAGTTCCTCTGCAGCTGCCTGGCATCACTGGGTTTCTCTACGGCCATTCAGGAAGGCAGTGATGGCTTCAAGGGAAAAGAGCTTCCCAAAGGCCAAGGGGACCTTCAGACAGGGTGGGACAGAAAGGGGGGGGGCCTGGCTTCCTGGGGTCTCCACCTTCAACTAATGCTTGTGCCTTGTCTTTCAGATTGAACATGCTCCAAAGAAGCCATGCCAGCTTAGCCTAACTTTTAAAGAAAAATTTGTTGAAATCTGCATGGTGCTTCCTTGCTAAGTACTATGCAGTTTTTATCATGTTTTTTGGGGGGAGGGTTCTTTTCATTTTTAACCTTTCCTTAATTATCCTTATTCCAAAAGAATAAGCACTTTCTACAACTGTCGACTATTATAAAATATAGTGTATATAAATCACATTGAAAATAATGACCTGGAATAGAGTATCTCAAATGCTGCTTGATTCCAGATTCTGACTGGTTACTTGTATTTTATGTAATGCTGCTTCAATTTAGAATCTGTTGCAAGGCCAACTGGGAAACCATGAAATTATTTAAAAGTACAGACTGACAGTGCATGTATTTAATTTAAAGACTTACTTAAAAGTTTACAAGCTCTCAACTAGACTTTGAGGGCAGTCTGTTTTCTGTAATTTCTGATTGTAGACACTAATTTGCTTCCTATTTTAGTTGTGTTCAAGATTTGAAAATGTATTTTATAGACAAGTTCTGTTTATTAACTTTGTAGGACTTTTCCAATCAATTTACCAGTTACGGTCAGTATATTCATCTTATGATGTATAATCCAAACATTTGTAAAGTTTACAGTACGCTTTTATTATGTAACTTTTTTATATTGTGTCTTGTCACTTGTATGATATTACAGTCTAAGTTATCAGCTTGTGTCCCTTAAAGTTTCTAACTATAGACAAAATCATACTGTGATTTTATTTTTAATATGGATATGCTATCAAAGTGTGACACATGCAAAATTCACTAGTCCTGCATCAGGAGACAGTGTGGGGAAAACAGTATTTAATATAATTTCTAACTGAATAACCTGTATAGTTTAGACAGTTTGTATTGTTCAGAGGTTTGTAAAGTTTGATCTTTTTTTAAACATTAAAAAAGCACTTATCCCACTGTAAACATACAGCTTGTAAAATTTGTATAGTTGGGCTGGGGATTTAGCTCAGTGGCATAAGCGCCTGCCTTGTCAGCAGGCAGTCGTGAGTTCGATCCCTGGTACCGATAAAAAAAAAAAATTTTGTATAGTATATAAATGGCAGCAAATTAAACACTTTGTGTCAGTTTTCACTTGTTTTCTCCATTTGCTTCCAGCCATGTCTTCTCTGACTTTGGGTTCATTTTCCTTAACACCTTCACAGCTCTGGCCAGCATCTCAGTAGGTGCCTGAGACCTCAAGGATGGGTCAGGGAGAACCAGGCAGTGGTTTCCCGGATCCAACACATCTCTATTTTAAAGAAGCAAGTCTTAGACAACCTTGTTTTGACAACATGAGATTTAGTGAAGACAATATTGCAAGTTTTAACAGCCACACACCCTACCATTGTACTGTTCATTTTGCAATGAAATATCAGTAGATATTTTGATATCAATAGAATATCCATACAAGTTGTAGGGGGTATATATACATTGAATAACAAAACACCCCACAAATCAATATACATACACTATTTGTATATTAAGTATGTTTAGGTAATAGAAATGTTTTCTGAGGGAAAGAAAAATAGGAAAATGAGAAATCACAACTTGTGGTTTCTGGTCTATAATAGACCTAACTTCTCAGCAAAGCACATCTGTGTAGATGTGTGCATTTGTAACCTTGAAAAATAGGTGTTGCTTTATGTGAAGCATTAAATGCTGCTTCATCTATAAACAGCTCTTACTTTGAGTCCATTTGGTGCCACATTAAACTACATGAAAGTGTTTCAGGACCCCGGAGATGTGGGGCTTTGGATATGATCTAGGGTGATTCCAAATAAACCTCAAATGATAGCCCAGGCCCAGTGAGATACTAGGGGCACTGTGGAGCTGCCAGGGTAGGGCAGCAAGTCTGGCCAGGGGTCACCAATCAAACAGCCCATGTACGGAGCTAAACAGGGCCCAAGTGTTAATGCATGGGCATCCCAAAGGTGCAAACAAAGCTCCCCAGAAGGGAGACCACGTCACCCACTGCCCTCGTCCTTGTTCAGGTCTGACAGTCTCAGTGGTGGGGCTATCAATCTCTCTGTTGTATGTGGACGTGGGCCCACCCCAGTTTAGATTTGGAGCTCTCCACTGTTCACAGAAAACCCTGAGTGTCGCACTTAGTACTCCAAGAAGAGGACAATAAGACTATTCCAACTTGAATATATGTCTAGTCATTAAGAAATCTGATATTGTCAGCGAGCTAAGCATTTTGCTGAAGTTCTGAAGTAGCAATGGATGTGGCCAAAAGCTGATCTGACCCATGTATTCCACAGAACCAGGTAGAACTGCTGTTTGTGTGGGATGGGAATGGTCCATACAAGCAGTTTCCTGTTTCCTGAGAACGTGCCTGAGTCTCACCCATCCTGCACATCTTCAGTCAGTGCCTTGGTCCTGACTATGTCATGCCCTGTGCTGGGAGGGACCCTGTTTGCCCACTCTGTGCAGGGTCACCCTGAGGGGCTGATTTGCGTCACATTTCACTCTTGAGAAGGGACGGGGAAGCTGCAGGGGCAAGAGAGACCACAGGTGCCAACACCACAGGATGGTACTTTCCCAGGCTGACCTGTGCCCCCCTCAGCTGCCCACTGAGGTGAGGCTGCTGCATCTGGCTGCATCTAGCCAAATCCACAATTCCCTTAAGTACCCTGTGTGCTCATTTTGGTGGCCTGTTTATCTGCCCAACCAGGAAACAGGTCAGAAAACACGAGCTCTCTTATGCCTTCATTTCATCCACTTGTTTGTAGCTCCAAAGCACCAGAGGCCATCTGAGCTGCCACGAAGGCGGGCAACCTCACATCCCTCCATGGGACACTCGCAGGCAACACAGGGCCTGGAAGGGAGTTTTCTGATCCCGTGAAGAGCCTCCTTGCTCAGGCCAAACACAGTGGCTCTTCTTTGGATGTGGTCTTCCTCCTGCCCCCGTTCTAGTACCACGAGCACAATGTGATGTGAAAAGTCTGTTGTGCTACTGTTAATGTCCGGTTATCTTATTGTAAAGTGTTGTGTTGCTTATGTTGTTCTGTTCTGATCTGCTTTGTTCTGCCCGCTTTTGTTTTATTCTCTTTAAAATAAAAAAAGTAATAAGAACTGTAGGAGTAATAAAACCCAAAATGCATAATTGCTACTGTAAAAAAGAGAGCAAAAGAAAGTACTCTAAAGGATATAACTGCATGTATGTTTAAGTGTAGAAGATAGATGACCATACTACTGTTTTTGTTAGATTGTTGAGCAGAACTGTTAATAGTCTCACTGTTTGAATGTCTACTTTGTATGCTTTAATTTTGTGACTTGAACAACTATTTCCAAGATGACGGTATATAACTTATCAACTAGCGATTTCTTAGTGGGTTTTTTTTGTTTTGTTTTCTTTTTTTCCTTTGGAATTCTGTATTGTTGCTACCCTTTTTTCCATTTTGTTTGGATTTTTTTCTTTCTAAAAAAAAAAAAAAGTCTGCTGTTTATCTCAGGTCTCTCAGGCATCCAACTCGAAGGCTACAATACTTGGCTTTTAGCAAAAGATTCGGAACTCTTCTAAACCTTAGCACAGACAGAAAAAAGTCGAAGAATATGCTGAAGGTCAAAGGTCCCAGTGGGAACAGTGGGTCCACAGGATGCACCCCCAGCCCCCATCAGCCAAGGCAGCCCATGGCTGCATAGTTGTCATCAAGCCACGTCTTTAATCTTTTCTTAATAAAAAATTCCTTTAAAAGTCTCCAGAACTCCAGCCCTCAGATCTTACATGCTACACAACAGTACTCTGTTCTGAGAAGTAGCTGGAAAATAATGTGTCAGATCTCATGGGCTTTACTGTCAAAGGAAGATAAAAATCCATCCCCCAGTTTCAAGCCCTAAAAAGCCTAAATTTGCTCATGGAGCATAAACTCCATTAGATTTCTTTGTCCCTGATAAGAAATCCTTTGGTGCCCCCAGAATCCCTCTAGGAGGTGCAAACATTCATTGCTCAGTTACCATGGGGCACTTGTGACTGTGCAGGGACAGGTTGCTTTCCAGCTCTCCTGCTGCTACAGAACCCTAAGGATGGGGTTTGTTTGTTGTTCCCAGTGTCCCCATGCACTTTTGCTCCTAGCCTGTCTTGACCCTGTCACTAGGGGTAGGTGTCACACACCACGCTGTGCACAACACCATTCCCCGACCAAGTCTAAAGCCAAATGAATCAGATAAATGGCAGCCACAGATCGGAGCTTCACACCGACCAACGTGGGGAAGAGAAACCGAGACAGGAATGAGCCACTGGGGAGGGGAGGAAGCCACTGGGTACCTACACCTGCAGGACAAGCAGGGACAGCCCGTCACAGAACAGAAAGGTGGGAGCCACAGGCAGAAGGAGAACAAAAAGGCACATTTAAACACTCATCAAAAATCGCAGCCACACCAAACCAAGAGGAAGGCACACAGGTTCTTTGGAGGTAAATGCACTTGCTTCTTGCCCTGCATTTAGGTGGATGTTAACTCAGCAGTTTTCTGGGATGAGTTATAAAGTCCTGCCATGGACACTGAGCCCATGGCTTGCTTTGAAAGGCCACTGTTCAGGAAAGCAGCTATTGGTGCTGGGATGTGTGGCTGCTTACAGTGGGCTTTGGTTGAACTGCATTCTTTTTTATGTTTCTGCCTTGTGCTTAGGGGCCTCTGCTATGAGGAGTGGGAGGGAGAGCAGGGAGCTGCCAGGTGGGCTGGGGGCTGTGGGCGGGGCTCACACAGCAGGCTCACCCAGCTTCAGGAGCCAGCCTTCCAGGTCGGTCCGGTCCGAGTTAAAGAACTAGTGCACCAGGTCATTCCCATCATCCTCTGGGATCTTAAATGGTTCATTCTTAACATTTTCACGTAAGTTCTGTAAGGGGAAAAATAGCACCAAATTTAAAAAATTCACAGAGTTGAAGCAACTGTTCTTTCTGTTGTCTCTTCCAACATGGGCAAAGCATAAAGAGCAGCAGGACTTGTAAGCCAGACACACTTGAGAGATGCACTTACAGTAAATAAGCCAGCTGGGCCTGGTGGCTCATGCCTATAATCCCAGCACTCTGGGAGGCAGAGGCAGAAGGAGCCCCACCAAGGCAACTCAGTGAGACCCTGTCTCAAGGTTAAAAAATAATAATCATATAAAAAGAGCTGGGGAGGTGGCTGAGTGGGAGAGTGCCCCTGAACTGATTCCCAATACCGCAAAGAAAAAAAAAATAAGTGAATAAGCCAGCACTGCCCATCTGCAGAGAATGTGAGTAGATTCAAAATGTCAAGAGTTAAGAAGGAAGGAAGAGGAAGAGCACCACCATGAGGAGGTCAGCAGCTGAGTCCCACACTCACCCTTAGCAGCTCCTCGGGGAGGTCACCTCCCTCGTTGATGCCACGGTTCACGGTGATGAACCGCTCCACGGTGGGCTTGTCGCGCACGTTGTGGTTGTACAGGCTGGTGTTGAGCATGATAATGGCGAATGACAGCACATAGCACATGTCTGCAACAAGACAGAGGACAGCAGGGGACTCAGCAGCCCAAGCTCTGTTGAGGTTTGGAAATGGACTGTGGGGTCCACAGGGAAGAGCAAGGGAAAAACCTGTGCACAGTGGCTACCTGCACCTCAGGCAAGACTCTGCTGGTACAGGGGAAGAAGGTCCCAGGAATAGGCTGCCCTGTGCTGGCCTTTGTCCTGAGCAGAGCTGAGGGTCAGGCCGTGAGCTGGCTCACTGAGCTGTGGCTGGAAGACGCCTGGGTTGCACAGGCAGTAGCAATCAATCTTCTGAGCCTCTCCGGGCAGCCTAAAGTTCCATAGGAACTGCCTGTGGAGAGACAGACCTCTCACTGAGTGACCGGGCCATGGCGAGGATGCAAACCCCCGTGCTCAGCCTGGGTGCCACCCTGGTAGAGAAAAAGGGGCCTCAGAACCAACAAAGAGACTCGATTTCCTTCCACTCAATAATTCGGGGGACAGATTTACCAACTGCCCCTCTTTTGTATGACTATAACCAACTCTTCAGCAAGGTCTGCTGCCCCTGCCATAGGCTTGGCTAGGGTCCCAGGACATCTTGTCCCCACTGGCATGGTCTCCTGCATCTGACCTGCTGATGTCTAGAGCCCTATGACATCCCATGGCTGCCACAGTCCTGACAGTGCACGTGAGGCCACATTGTCCTCTCAGGACCACACCCAGGATGCAAGGGCAGGATGCATCCAGGGCCCAGTCTCACCTCAGGCCATAGTCAGTGGCTGCTGCCTCCCTGGGGCAGGGCACTGGGCCCAGGTGAGCAGATACTGCTGTCCTTAGATGGCCCTTCTCACAGGTTTCTCCCATGTGTGGGTTAGCACAGCGCTGGACAGCGCCTCCCTTTGGCACAGGACAGCGTCTCCTTGCGTTCTTTTTTTGAACTCAAAATTTAAATCTCCAGCTTTTCCCGCTACCCAGCACAGGCCGCCTGTCTTCCCCTCCAGCACTGCCTGCTCTTGGGAGACCAGGGGAGGCTGAAGCTCAGATTTAGGTGGCATCAAGTTAGCCAGGCAGTGATCTCTAGGTGATTTCTGTCGCTTTGTAAGACATGAAGCACCAGGGACAGGGACTGGGGAGTGAAACCAGATCTGGATCCATGGTACTCAGAGATGTCAGAAACAGAGGGGACAGGCTCACCCTTTTCCTGGTGTCCCCTACTGGCCAAGAGACTCCTAGGTCCTCTGGGCCTTAGTGTTCTCTCCAACAGACTAATGCAGTCAGAGCTAAATTAAGATTCCATATTCATCAGTGGTATGATTACTAGAGTCCAGATAAAATATGCTCTTATTTGTCAGCCAAAGGACTTATTCTGGGTTACAGGATTTTTCCAAGAATGAAGGGTAACTTTAGACTAAAAATATCCATGAATTATCTTTCAAAGACAAAGAAACCTTTATTCAGAACCCTGTTTTTGTGTACCAAAAATTCAGACTTAAAAAGTGAGTTCCTAGAAAAGAGTTATTGTCTGGGACAAGGTCTGAGCCTACAGCGAGTGGCCTGTGAGGCCACATTTATTTTGGCAGTGACAATGACTAAGAAGCTTCTCAAAGAAGAGCCTTGCCCAAGGAAGCCAAGGCCTACTGAATAGTTTTTGTATAAGTCATAGTCACCCCAGCCCTGGAACTGTGGCTGTATTCATTTGTGTCTCCTGTGGAACACCCCTCCACCCTGTCCTTGGGTAAAGTATGAAAATGTGGGAAGGATAATGTTTACTCATCTGGGTTTTATTCATCTTTGTCATTCTGCTCTGCCACCTAGCAGAGACTTGGTACATAGCTGGAACCAGATATATAACTACCTATTCATCCAAAGGACATCTGAGTGCCAAAAATGGAATAAGCAGTATTCCAAGTACTCGAACATTGTACACAAACAAGGTTGTACCAAAAAATTTTTTTCTGGTGGTAGTGAGGATTGAACCCAGGGCACTTGTACCGAGCTACATCCTTAGCACTTTGTAATTTTTAAAAATTCTGGACAGAGCTTACTCAGCCACGAAATTGTGTAGGGTGTGCTTGAGCTTGACTTCCTCCACATTAGCCTCCCAGAGTGCCAGGGTTATGCAATGTCACCACAACCACCTTTACTATACGACTGTGGCAGACAAGGTGCCGCACGCTGTTGCTGCTGCTGCTGTTTAAACCTGCCACTGTGCCTCTGGACCCACAAGTCTAGGCTCCAGTTCCACCATCATGACCTCTGTCCAAACCTGTATTGTCTGGCATGGAGAGTTTAAGTCACTAGCTCAGATGACTCCTTGCTTTGCTTCTCTGCATAGTTCTTACATACACACACTAAACACCTACTTTTCATGTTTCCCTGAAGCTCTTCACTATTTCACCCAAAAGTAAAAACTAAGAGTGAGTTTTGTTTTATTTGTACCTTAATGTCATCAGTAAGTTCCTTTTTTCTTCGATGAATGTCTAAAAGTTCTCTCTCTTCTAATGAGAGGTCTTCAGGCACTGAAAGAAAAAAGAAATTAGTTCAGTAACAACTGCTTTGAAGAATCATCTGGCAATGCCTGATAAGGCTGAAAATGGACAGCAGACCATCTGGAAGTCTGGAAGAGAAGCTCCTGACCCCTTCTCCTTCCCACCCTTCAGCTAGACCTTCGGTTTATGTCTAGAGCATGAAACAGAGGCTAGCACACACCAAATGTACTTGAGGACATGGGTACCCCAGCAAAACTCATGGGTAACATAAATACTGACACTTCCCCCAGTCTTCCCCTCAGGGCTCCAACACTACAGGGCAGGCCACCAGCCTCCCTCCTCCCGAACTGCTACCCAAAGTCAAAAGCTGTTCTCTGCTCCATCTGAACAGCTGCAGGTCCACAGGTACTGACCAAGGGGGCCACAAATGGCACATAGGCACACTTCACCTAGCAGGGAAACAGCCAGCACATCTTCCTGCTG
>PVJX010035825.1:0-17963 GCA_004027295.1 Dolichotis patagonum | reverse complement strand
GGTGGCTGGAGTTCTGTATGCTTCATACCTCTGCATATCATTTCTTTTTTCTATGCTTGGGAAATTTTCCTTAATAATTTCTGTGAATAGCCTTTGTAATTCCTCTGTTTTGATTCCTGCTTCTTCATTCACATACTTTATTCTTAAGTTATAGATCCTCTTGTCATCTTCCAGTCTTTGTATCTTTACTGCCTGCTCCTTTGTTATTTTTATGAGATCTTCCCTTTCATGATCACACATTGCAAGCCTGTGTTCAATTTTTGATAGTATATCTTTGGTTTCTGTCATGCAGTTTTGCCAGCTTTCTATGGAGACTTTAGTTTCCTGATAATCTCTTTTAATCTGCTTCATGAATTCTAGGTTTTTTCTGAATTCTTCATTAAATTTTTCTCACCATTTGTGTTCCTCCATTCTTCTGTCTGTGTCTTCTTGAGAGGTGCCCAGCCCTTCTTTTATTAATCTACTTATCTCTTGTTTAATTTGAATTAATATTTCAGTTTTGGTCCTGCTTATGAGGTCCTGAAGATATCTCTTTATGTCTGCTAATGCTGTGTTTGATGTTGCATTTTTGCTGCCCTCAATGTCTTTTGTATTTACCTCTCCTGGATCAATGTTCTCAGGGTTGGGGGCTGGGAGTTGTGTCTTATTTCTCCCTCTCGTCATGTTTTGGTTCCTTCCATACAAGTGTACAGTGTAATTCCCAGACCCTTTTTTTGTTTGTTAAGTCTCCTCTAGAGGGCGCAGGCTAGGAGCTTTAGCCCTCTTCAATAGATTATCAGAGATTAGAGTTCAACCAGGGGCAGTGTGTGCTAGCTCCTCCCTTCCGGGCCAGTCAACCTTTGCAGGCCTTCACTGTGTCAGTGTGCACTGATCTCAGGGAAGTAATATTGTAGCGATTCACTGGGTCCCCGCCAGGGGCACGGCCTAGTCCGAGCAGATTCCACCAATCCGCTTGGCGAGGGGAGCAACGAGCTGAAGCCACTTCCTTATGGAGTTAGGGATGTCCTGCCCAAATCCTACATGTCGTCCAGTCGATTTCCCCTTTCCCATGGGAGGGTCTTATTCCCATCACTCACCGCGTGTTGATGCCAGACCCCGAGAACTGCTGGGCTCCCTGACCTCCGACTTCAGTGTGGCTGTGGTGGGAATTCACAGTGCCTCTGGGTGGGTCGGGTGCAGGGCTGGCTGGGGCGAGCTGCACGCAGGGCTGTTCAGCTCTGCACTCCGGCAGCTCAAGCCAGTCTCTTCAGTGCGGATCGCTTGTTCAGATTGGGCAGGAATTCAGGTGGCTCGAGGAGGGCGCTGATCTTATCTTCACTAATAGTAGCCCCAGGACCTCATATTTGAGTGATTTTTGCATTTTAGTTTCTTCGTGGGTTGTGAGAGTCCATCTCTCTCTGTTTGGGTCTCTCCAGGGTGTTTTATTCTGGCATTTGAGCTGTCTCTCTCAGAGAGGGTCTCTCTCCTGCTACCTACCAGTCCACCATCTTGTCTTCCAATCAAGCTTTCACTCTTAAATGAGGAACAAGACAAGGATGTCCACTATCACCACCTCTATTCAATATAGTTATGGAAACATTAGCCAGGGCACTCAGACAAGAGAGAGAAATAAAAGGAATAAATATATGAAAGGAAGAAGTCAAATTATCACTACTTACACATGACATGATACTCTACATGGAAGATCCCAAAATCTTTATCAAATGACTACTACAGTTAATAAGCAAATTAAGTAGTGTAGCTCAATACAGTCAATAGTCAAAAATCAATAGTATTCTGGTACACAAACAACAAACTCAGTGAGAGAGAAATTATGGAAATGACACCTTTCACAATAGCATCCAAAACAATGAAATGCTTAGGAATCAACCTAACAAAGGATGTAAAAACCTATACACTGAACACTATAATACACTTTTATTTTTTTTAATTTTATTTAAAGAGAAAAACAGAAAAAAGGTTGAAAATAATACAGAATTTCAAAAAAAACAGTAAGAAATCACTAGTTGATGAATTATATATTGTCCACTTAGAAATAGTTGTTCATGTTACAAAATTAAAGCATACAAAGTGGACGTTCAAACCGTGAAGCTGCAAAGAGTTCTGTTCAACAGTCTAACAAAAACTTAGTAATATGGTTATCAATCCTACGCACTTAAACATACATGTGGTTATATCCTTTAGAGCACTTTCTTTTCCTCCTCTTGCTTTTTAAGTCCATTATCTGTTCAGTTATATCATGTTTCAGCTTGCTCAGTACCTTACTGATCTGTTTTGTTGTTATTTCCTTTTTAATTACCTTATATAATTCTGGTTCTTTTTTGAAGGTAGGATAAGTACAACAGAAAAAGACAGAACAAAGCCACTTGAGACAGTGCAGTGAATTTGATACAGAACTTCACAACAGGTTACCGGGATAACAGTAATAGATACCATTGTATATCTCATTATCTTCACAATAGTTGTCTAGTCAATTAAGTATAGCAAAATCAGACCAAAGACAGAACATTATAAAATCAATTGAAAGAGAATATTGAATAGAGCAAAACAAATAATCATAATGAAACAAAACTGAAAACAACACTTGCTTTCAAAGATGAGATAGAGGAGACCCCCTATATTTGCTGTGTTGCATACAATCATCCTGCCAAGAGATGCTCAGACCTCTGTGTCCAGTTGCTAATGGGGGGGTTTGCTTGGAGGGGTTTGGGATGTTTGATTCCAAGCCCACATACTGGTAGGTTCAACAGATGCTACAGGGTCTCCTCCTGGCTCACCCTGGAAGAAGGCACTTATCAAGAGGGCTGGTGAGTTGCTTCTTTGCACAGGCTCCTGGGCTTCGCCATGGCCATGGCTGGATGTCTGGGGCCTGTCTCTGGTTCTCCTCCTGCATCACGCCACAAGGAGGCACTTACCAAGAGGGCTGGCAAATTGCTTCTTTGCGCAGGCTCCTGGGTTCCACCATAGCAGTGGCCAGATCCATAATACACTTTTAAAAAGGACATTGAAAAAGATGTTAGAAAATGTAAAGATATTCCTTGCTCTTGGTTAGGAAGAAACAACATTGTGAAAATGGCTGTACTCCCAAAACTGTTAGACATATTGAATGCAATGTCAATCAAAATACCATTAACATACCTTACAGATATAGACAAAATATTCCTAAGATTCATTTGGAAGCAGAAGAGACCAAGAATAGCAAAGGCAATCCTGGGTAACAAAGGCAAGGCAGGAGACATCACAATCTCTGACTTGAAATTATACTACAAAGCTACAGTGAAAAAATCAGCATGGTAATGGGATAAAATAGACCTTAGGATCAATGGAACAGATTAGAAGACGCAAACACAACTACAAAGACATTAAGCCACCTTATCTTTGACAAAGGGGCTAAACATTTTCACTCGAAGCAAGACAGCCTCTTTAATAAATGGTGCTAGAAAAATCATTTTTCCACATGCTGAAGACTGAAACTAGACCCATGTTTATCACCATGCACTAAAGTAAAAATGGATCAAAGATTTAAATGATAAGACATAAACACTAAATCTACTGGAAGACAAGGTAGGTAAAAATCTTGAAGACATAGAGTAGGCAAAGAATTAGTGTACAAAATGCAAACCACAAGGGAAGTACTTCAAAGAATCAACAATTGGGATCACTTCTTATTAAAAAGTTTTTTTTTTACTTCAAAATAAATTACCAACAGAGTGAAGAGAAAACTCAACAGAATAGGAAAGTATTTTAGCCAGCTTTCCCTCAGACAAGGATTTATATCTAGAATGTATAAAGAACTGACAAACACTCCCCCCAATTCAAAGACCGAACCCAAAAATGAGTATCTGAAATGAAAACACAGTTCTCAGATGAACATATACAAATGGCAAATCAATACATGAAGGCATGCTCAACATCACTGGTCATTCAAGAAATGCAAAGTAAAGCAACACTGAGATTCTATCTAACTCCAGAAAGAATGGCTGCCATCAAGAAATCAACTGATGCCAAATTCTGGCAGGGCTGTGTGTACAAAGGAACACCTCTCCACTGATGGTGGGAATGTTGACTGGTGCAACCACTGTGGAAATTAGTGTGGATATTCCTCAAAAAACTAGGATTAGAAGTTCCATTTAATAAAGCTATTCTCCTTCTGGGCATTTTCCCAGAAAAATTAAAAATGTCACACCACAGTGATACATGTTCACTCATGTTTATAGCAGCACAATTTGTAATAGTTAAATCTTGGAAACAACCAAAATACCCATCAACTGCAGAATGGATAAAAAACATGTGGTATTTTTATACAATGGAATATTACTCAGCTATAAAAAGGATAATCTTGAGGCTTTTATAGGTAAATGGAGGCTGAGACCATACTCATAAGTGAAATAAAACTCACATTTATAAATATCATGTTGTCTCTGTAGAGTAAAAAACAATAAAAAAAATTGGAAGAGTAATAAGATCCAAAATGTATAATAGATACTGTTATAATGAAATGGAAAGAAAGTGTTCAAAAGGACAGAACTACTGGGATAGGGGAAAGGAAACAAGGAAGAAAGGAAAAGAGTATATGTTTATTTGTAAACATATATAAATATATGTATGTATATGTATGCTAGATAGATAACTATACTACTAATCTCTCTTAGTTGCATCAAAAAGAATGGTTTGTGCTGTCATTGTTTGATTGATCACTTTTGTGTCTAGATTTTGTAACTTGAACAACTAGTTATGAGATAACAATATGCAATATATTAACTAGTGTTAATTACGTACTTTTTTCTTTTTTGAAATTCTGTATCATTTCTATCCTTTTTATCTGTTTTGCTTTTTAAAATAAAAAAAGAACACAAGAAAGCAAAAGAAGATGAGAGTGAAATCTGGTGGTCTTCACTCTGTCACTTTAGTTGTTTTATAACTGGGCTACATCTCTTACTCACTGTATTATTCATAATTCAACCTGAGATTAGGTGTCTCCCTGAAAATAAGACCTAGCTGGGAAATAATCAGCCTTGAAATCTAGAGATCAAAAATATCAGCCCCAAGCAGTCTGTCTTTGCCTTAGCTGCCATCACTCACTATTCCCTTGCTTAGGTGGCTAGTTTGTGAGGCAGGTAAGGGAAAGATAGGTTGATGGAGGCTGATAATTTTAATTTCTAGTTTTCAAGGCTGATTGTTTTTCAGCAGGGTCTTATTTTCAGGGAATGGAAGTAGCCCGGGATCCTTATCATAACTTTTCTCTTTTTTTGGTTTTGACCATTTTTGCACTTTTCTAGGCTTACAAAGACTGACTTCCTTGAGAAACCTGCTTTGCCGTGGGGGCGTGTACACATGACACTTGCTAAAGTGGACTCTTGGGAATAAGTGCCATGGAAGGAGGAGGAAATAGCATTGGAAATAGGGAGCAGTTAAGGGGAAATTCAATCTCAGTGAAGACCTTAGTTGACCCTGAATTGCTTCTAGGAGCTAAAGTGGCTTTCACAGCTGTCTTAATTTGGGTCAGAGGACAACTATACCCATTCATAAGTTATTGGATTGAAGACATACTGGAAAATGTGTGTAACAATGACAAGGCAGTTTCCTACAATCAAGGCAACTGAAGAGGGGTGGCAATTAAGGACAATGCTTGGACAGTATTCCCAAAGACTAGAACTATCTTTTCTTTCTGATTTGAGGATGTGGTAGTGTATTACTGAATCTTCATAGCTCAACTTAGACCCTTTCTATCTTCATGGACTCTAGGTCTACAGAAAGAGCACAGGGGTATTTGCTGGACTTCTAAATGTAGATTTCTGTTAACTCAGACTACTCCAAAAGTAGTTGCTAGAATTACATGGTTCTTGCATTCTATTGTTGCATTATCCTCTGAGCTATTTTATTTTCTTTACTGAATTTCAAAGCAGAGATTTTCAAGTCTTATCCTAGATCAGAATATTCTGTGGAGTTTGTTAAAAATACAGACATATGGGATGCACTTCAGAGTGACTGAAGCAGAAGTTCTTCAGTAGATCTTGGGAAATGATATTTTTAAAAAAATACATAAATGGCACAGTACTTTTGAAATGCAGGACCAACTCCTAGATATTTGTTGTAAGGTTCAGTTTCTATTTGTTTATTATTCTTTACGCTATTTAAAAAGAAACAATACTGCGTATTCAAATGTATGATTTGATAAAAATGCAGTTAGTGGCTTCTCTAGGTACCAAAGGTCAATGTGTAACTCATGATTCATTGGCTCTAAACCAACATGTTAATATGTCTCTCATTTAAACTTGTGGAAAATTCTAGACACAGGTGCGACTTTGGCTATAATTTTTTTGTCTTTTTGCTCTCTGTTTCTTGGTCTCTTCATGGCAGTTGGACACTTTCTTTGGACACAATTAAAGTACCAGATACTGCTTTCACTTCCACAAGGCATCACTCTTCCAAACTGATCCTTACTCTCTCCACTTGTGTCATCACTACCTTCTGCAATCTCTGCTGATGCAAAGGGTCAGTCACTGCTTCAAGCTCTCTGGGTAATTAGTGAGTCCTGGGAGCATATCACCTAAGCACTGTTACCAATTCCAGTGGTGTTGCTGAGGATTCACTGAGCATATGTAGGAGGAAAATAGTTTCTGGCATTCTGCAGTAAACTGGGGCAGATGGCCCTTTCGTATTTTGTTTTTATGAGACAATAAATCTGTCAGGCCTATTTGAGTGAAATATCTTCTTAATTTTTGACTTTTTATCTTCTCTTATAGTTTACACTGGACCTTGACCAGAGACAATGCAGCACTCGGTTGTACAAAGAAGCCCTCTGCCATTCAACAAAGAGTTCTGTTGCTGGGCATTTGTATGGGCTTCTTATCCTTTAGCATGAGTTTGTCTGGGAAGTCCCTTGGTCCTTTAGATACCTATGTTTCTAAAGGTTTGATTGGCAGATTGACAACATGTATATAGTTTTTCATTTTGTGCTTAAAGCCAGCAACTTATATAGGTTGGTCTCAAGATGAACTTTGTAACCTGTATCAGTGAAATATTTGCTTACTTGATATAAATTCTAGTGCTTCTCAAACTTAACTTTGTATTATAATCATGTAAGGTACCTAGAAGAAACCATAAGAAAAAAGTTTTGTAAACTGCATTAAGAAATAACTTTCTAAACAGGACATCAACACATAATCCACAAAAGAAAAAAATAAAATGGAGCTTCATAAAATTAAAAGCTTTTGCTACATACTAGGAGAAAAGATTTGCAAACCATACATCTGGAATATATGAGAAACTGTCAATACAGAAAAATAAGAAAACAAATAAATACTTTTTAAAATAGATAAAAGCCTAGATACTTACCAAAGAAGTTATAAAGATAGTTAAATAGCATATTTTAAAAAATAACATTCAGCATTATCAGTCATAAATGAAGCACAAATTTAAACCATAATGAGACATCATAACAGCAGCATTAGAAAGCTGGAAA
Organism: Dolichotis patagonum; assembly: GCA_004027295.1. Classification (NCBI taxonomy): domain Eukaryota; kingdom Metazoa; phylum Chordata; class Mammalia; order Rodentia; family Caviidae; genus Dolichotis; species Dolichotis patagonum. Next base: position 10,498 of record PVJX010035825.1, on the reverse strand, counting down.
AATTCTATCAGTGCTAACAAAGACGTGGTATAACTAGAAACTGTTGCAGGCTGCAGTGCAAATAGTGCTGTCATTGTGTGGGACACTTTGGCAGCTTCTCATATGCTCGTCATATTACTCAGTGATTCTTCCTTTTATGAGAAATGAAAGCTTATGACTGTTATGGGCTACTCAGGTCTCGATAGACTGGTTTGTTTGGTTACTACTGATCAAACAAAAGGAGGCAACTTAGTTTGATGAAAAGGAAGGAAGAGTTGTTCAGAGCTAGCTCTGAGGACATGAAGAGGCCTTATTTATCTCAAATCACCAACCCTTGGTGTGTCCAGGTATGCAACAGTCTGTTATACAAGGGACTGGAGAAAATCTACAGAGACATTACACATATCCATGCTTCTTTATCACTCTCGGTCACCTTCAGCTCTTTCCTATGGAAAGGAAACTGGCCTTTGACTTCCTGGGGCCAACATCTGTTTGTTTTCTCACCTCATCTGGGCTGAGGAGAGGAGAGGATGTGGGTTATGTATTCCACAAGAGGACCTTTAAGGAAGTCATTTATCCCTAAAAAATCTAAAGGTTCAATTTTGCTGTGCCAGTTACATGATCACACAATCACTCATCCAAAATGTTTATTGAGTGGTTCTTAGCAGAAATCCTGCCCTAAACTGGAAAGAGCACCAAAAGATATTCAGATAGAGAAACTGTGACATACACTCGCAACAGAAATGAAAAGAAACAGGCTGAAGATGCACTCATGCCCACAATTTAGACAAATTCTAACTCCACTCCGCTATGACAAAGATGCCAGTGTCAAAAGGGTACATCTCATAGAATTCCATTATATGATTCTTAAACAAATAAAATATAGAGATGGACAATAGGTCAGTGGTTGCCAGTGGTTAGAACAGGTGTAGTCTGATTAGAAAGAGAGAAAATGAATCATTTGAGGAATGGAAGGAACTCTTTCCATATTTCGATAAAGGTGGCAGTTACTTGAATCTGAAGAGTTAGAATTTAGAAACCTATTTATGAAGAGAGTAACTGACTCATATAATTTAAAAGATAAAATTAATGACTAAACAAAACTATTGTTTATATTTTATAAGGATCTTAGTGAACTTATGAGGATATAGTTATATAGAGATCATAAAGTACCATTTGTGATATTTTTCTCTGCACACATAGTTAAAATTTAACTAGATGTTTATGTCTCTGAATGTAAAATACATATGTTAAATATTTGTGTGTCAGATATATTTTTATTGCTTTATCTATTTTCAATAATACTCTCCTTATGATGTGGCAAAAAAGGACACCAATAGTCCTAAGATTCTATTTGCCCATAAGCAAGAAGAAATTGTCTTTTACCCAGTGCAATAACTTTTCCTGGGAAAAAAAGACAACTTTCCCTAGCAAAGTGTACATCCATTGCCCATTTTAATTTGTTTGTGCATCCGTGTGCGTGCATGCATATGCATGAGTGTGTGTGTGGTATTGGGAATTGAGCCAATGGATTTGCCTATATTAGACAAACACTCTACTACTGAGCTATATCCTTAGGGCATCGTGTATTATTTGACCAGGAGATGAAAGTGACTTTCCAAGCCTTTATTCCATGTCTAATGTTGGGTTAGCCCTATTTGCTCATAGAAAAGAATGAAGTACATGTAACTGCTAACAGATAAGCTGGACAGATAAGAAGTGTGCTCCTGTAGGGTTATATGTTAATGATTTTGATGGAATAGCATCTTGTTATTTGGCAATATATTACTCCCTTGATTTCATCCTTATGAGTATAAGAAATATCTAAAATTCAACTAAGTCTAACATGTTATAAAGTCCATGAATTCTAGCTTTAGCAATACATATTTTAAGGAAGCAAACTGATCTTCACTCTCTACTTCAAATACCTTCATATATATTGGAATACTGTATTAAATCATAAATCTCTATCAGTCATTTGTTCTTCAAATGACCAAAAGCTATTCTATTAAAACTTCTTTAAATATTTCATTTTTAAACCTTTGAATATTTTCTTTGAGCACTCAGTTCTAAACAATTGCTTTTCAAGTAGAGGGAATCTGAGTCCTCCAAACTTCCTCACTAATAACTAAAAACTCAAAAATATTTTCAAAGAAAAAAGGAGTGCAGGGTCTGGGGGTATCGTTATTTCAGGACTCTGAGGAGTTCCCACACTTTTCAGACCATCTGTTCAAAATCCAATCACTAATAGATGAACAGGTTTTTTTGAATCCACAAATACAGTCTTAAGGGGAAATTAAGCCAGGATTTTTGAGAATGCCTGGCACGAAAGAGCTGTTGTCAACAAAAAACTAAACAGGATAATGATAATTTCAGTACAATCAAACCATACAAAGTATATTTTTCCATTTACTAATGAAATAGTCAGGGACACTTATGTGAAGCATTTTCAAATGTATGCCATCTCTCTTCTAATAACTCAGCCCTACTAATTAGAATCAATTTGATTTCTTCTAAAAAAAAATGAACACCAGCCAGCATCAGAATTAAAAAAAAAAAAAGATACTGTAGCTTTAATTGTGCAAGGAACCGAGCAGGTTGTCATGGAGATGGCAGTCTCTGATAGGGCTGCTCCACTTCTCTGGCCTTGTTTTGAGTTTGAAGTGGAAGGTTCTATTGTTAGTGTGAGATTTCAACTTCTGCTAATAAAACTTATGTTTAAATTTTGTAATGTAGTTTTGTTCCTGTTGCTATCTTTTGTTTCACAAAAACAGTGTGTGTGCTCAAAATGAAAATAATGAGAGTGTTTCTGAACATTTCTGTTTGTGATAGCTTGAAAACAGAAATGGTGTCCAGTATGGTCTCCTAGATATGCAGGCTGCTGTCATAGTTTGGAAATGATTGCCACCTAGTGGTAGCAACTGGATAATGCTGAATGATGCTGGTAAACATTTTCATCAGGTATGGAAGCTGAGAGAAGAGTACCTCAATAAATGAATTTTAATTTTTTATTAGCTATAAAATGCTTATAATTTTCTAAATGTTCCTATTTAGCTTTGTTAGATTTCAAGATATTTGTTTATTTAACTTTTAAAATTATTGACATACTATTATTTTATAATGTCTATTATTTTTAATATCTCTGGAATCTACAGTAATGTTCCCTTTTGATTTCTCCAGCCTTCTCTTTTTTCTAAAGATATATGATTTTATTATATTTTTGATGAACCAACTTTTGGCTTTGATTTATTGTATGTTTTCGACCTATTAGCTCTGCATATATGACAATTTTTCTTCTATTTTCTTTTCACTTGATAGTTTTATAGCTTCTTGAGAGTGTTGACAATCATCTTTATTTTCTAATAAATGCACAAAGTTCTACACATGTTATCTATGCATGATTTTAGTTGCTTATATTGTCAATCCATATATATTTTATATACTGAATATGTTGTAATTTATTTCCAAGAAGTTTCCAATTTTGATTGTAGGTACTTATTTTATGAATGCATTGTTTATCATTACACACTTTAATGGAAAATATTAAGTTTTTTTCTGTTTGTATTTTTATTTTATAATTTAAAATTTCTGCACATAATTTCCTTCAAATTCAAAGTAAATGAATCCTTCAAGTGAACTATTATACAATAGAATTATACTACTATATACCCCTGGTTCTTCTTTTACACTGTTTCTTGAATACCTTTAAGTTTTAGAGCAAATATCAATTACTCAGTCCAATGTCTTTCAGTTCTTCCCTCTTTAATCAGAAACCATTACATTTTCTATCATGCTTCTACAGCATTATTTTTAGTGCTATTTTAATATTAATTACATGCTTTTATATCTAGGAGTCTATGTGTGTGGGTGTAAACACACGTGTACCTCTATCTTTCACTAGATTAAGTAGTTTGCTGACAGAAGTACATTGTTAGTCCTCTGCACTACAAAAGCATTGACATTTCCTAATAAATACGAATCAGTTATGAATTGTGTGCCTTCCATCTTTCAACTTCCTACTGAACCCTTCTGACTCTTCTCCTTATTCTCTTTTCTTACTGACCTTTTAGTTCAGAAGTTCAGATACTCAGGAGGATGGCGTCTCCTGCTACAGGACTGATGAGACTGTGGTATCCCTACTTGCAATAATATCATTTCTTCCTTTTTGGCCTGGCTAACACCTGCTCACTATTTGGCTTCCAGTTCAGATATTCCTTCTTAAAGGATGCTTTTCCGAGTCTGTGCCCAGTGGATACACTCTCATTATATCATACTCCTATTCTTCATGCTCTTCACAGTTGTGATTTTTATTTACCTGGCTAATCATGTATTTCTTGTCTGCCTCCATCTACAGTAGAGATAGTCTTTAGTGACTGTAAACACACCTGATTGGTTTTTACTGTGATTCTGAGAAATAGTACCTGGTTTATTTGTTATAATTGAATTAAATAATTGGCTTATGGTTACATTTTTATATTTTCACAAATAATTTTTAAAAAAGAATTATGAAATGAGTTTGAGAAGGAAAGCACTCAGCTATCTTTCTTGGGATTTTCACAGTCTCCCTTCACTCAGCAAATGCTCAGCTCCTTTGGACACAAGTATGGATTGTCACAGTCAGACGAATACAGGTTCTGGAGTCAGATCTGCTTTCAAATAGTGTGGTTATTTCCAGACAAAGAAATTTTGATGATTCAGTTCTTACAACTGTGGTTTCTGTGCTTGTAAAAGGAGATTAGTGAAACTTCTATTTTTTTCCTTTTTTGTGGTACTAAGGATCACACCCAGTGGTCCTCTACCACTGACCTACAACCCAGCCCTTTTTGATCTTTATGATATAGGGTTTTGTTAAATCAGTAAGTTGCCCAGACTAGGCTTGAACTGGTGATCTTACTGTCTCACCCTTCCAGGGTGTTGGGATTATAGGCATATGCCAGCATGTCCACTTTACCCAAAACTCTTTTACAGGACATTTGAAGAGATTAGCATACTTTTATTTTTTAAATCATCCCTGTTAGTCATTATTAACTAATGTAAACATCTACTATGTGATAGAAATGTATTTTTAAATTTATTTTTATTTTTTAATTTTGGTACCAGGGGTCGAACTCATATCCTATACACTAAATGTAAGCTTAAGTAAGATACTGACCTGGAATTCAAGCAGGCTGTGACAGAGTTCAATACATAAATCAGTGATTAGTGCATCTGGGGGTAACTGTGCCATAAATCAATACTCACAGTGAGAGGCATGGATAATTCACAGGCGGGGAGGGTGGACAATGAGGATGCATGTGGAATGGATCCACTGGCGCTGTCAGTGGGGGGCCATATGAGGAGATGGGCTTGCCAATTTTCTCTTATGGTCGAGGCATGTTAGTTATTACATGCTTTAGATCATCGGTTAAGCTAAATCTTGCCTCTTCCCAGCCAGTCTGTACATAATAGGGGACATGTCTTTTAATCTCTTTATGTCTCCGTTTTGTCCTCTGTAATAGAAATAGCTAACACAAAGTACTCAGTATATGCCAGCCCTTCTTTTAAGCACTTTATTGACCTTAATTCTTTTAATCCTTACAATACTTAACTTTGATACTTAACTTTGATATTTAACTTTGATACTTAAGTATCTCACCCAAAGTTACAGAAATAATAATAATGACAGACCTGGGATTTAAGCCCAGGTAATATGGTTCCAGCATTCAGGTGTAATCATAATTGGTTCCCTAAAGTGCAATTAATACTAATAATTGCTATATGTCTAGCCAAAAAATATTGCCTGCTATTAAGATGTCATTAGCATGGTTTGTTAACTCCAGTTTATTTTTAAAGTTTAGTTAATAATCAGGAAAATATTTCAGTATCTTATTTCTCTAGTTTTTACTATTAGATGTAGGCAAAGCACTAATCATGGGCATTATTTTTGCCATTCAAGAGCCCGCTTGTTGAAAAGCGCAATAATCCAGAGTTGTGCTTTTTATTTATCTAAGGATTGTCATGTACTTAGAAAGAAATAGGAAATGTAAGTAAAATTCATTTATGTTTCTTAATTTGATATAATTTTTTATTTAAATGAATGCGACAAATATATTATTGATGACAAAATAGGTCATCAGTTAAGTAGGTCAAACTACAATACTGTAAAAAATAAACTAAAAAGCAACTCTACAAGTAAACAGAAATTTATTTAATAAGTCACAATACAGCAAAGTTTGCATGGCTTCACAAATAGTTTCTAGTAAACTTTTAAATTATGCAAAGGTATTCTAAAAATCTAATCCAAAGAAAATAATTGCATTATTAGCATTTATGTTCAGTGACTATGTTTTGCTGTGTGTCATTTATTTATTTTAAAAGAAGTTTGATTAAGGATTAATCTTGAACAAAAAATAATCCTTAATATGTTTAAATATTCTATAGTAGTTAAAAGGCTATTATAGCAATTAAAGGTAAGAACTGATTTAATATTACTGTCTGGATGAATTATTTATTAGATGACTCTGTTGTGAAAGCTTATTGGATGCTTTTTACTGAAGAAAATATTCCTCTGGTACAAGTATCTATTTGTCTTTAATGTTCTCTGTTTAATATCATAGAAATGTGTATGACAGTGACTTTATCTCTACTTTCATTTATAAAAGTGAGGCTGTTACCTACTCTCAGTGAAGGAAGAAAGATTCATGTTGTAACTCATGCTTTGGAATCATACTGAGTGGTCTTAGCAATGTGAATTTTTCTTGCTTGCTTATCTATACCCTGAAATATAGCTAATGTGAATAACTTACAATCCTTTCCAAATGAAAATTCACATAGTCAAAAATACTATTTATATATGATATAACTATTTAAATAATTTCCAAATCTCAGTTAGACTTATTAGGAAGAGCCCAATGTTACCTTCTAATTGAATATGCTTCCAATAGAGATGCTTATTGATTTGTTTCATTTTTAACCAGGTAATATGCTAGTAATATTTTATGGCCCTTACTCTTATGATCTTCATAATAAGAGATCATCATTAACTAGTTTAATTAAGTTGCTCAAGGTCCTTGAGCAAGCAGATGCAAAGCTGAGATTGGAATCCAGATCAGTCTGCCTTAATTAGTGGTTGCCAACTATTTTGCAATGGTACCCTCGGGGCCATAGTGTTACAGGGAGGAGCTATAGGTGCTGCCCAGTTTGTGAGAGGGTTTGGGTGCTGACTGAATAGGCATAACTTGGGGAATAGGTATGATTCAGGTAACCTGTCAAATGTTTCATACTTTGGAAGTCTCCCAAATATCTGAGTTGAGCAAGCAGTTTTGCAAATGAGCACCAGCTGGCTTCCATTTTTAATGTGCTGCCCCTTAGTTTCACCTGTCTTAGTAGAGAAAGATAGAAATTCCCTTCCTGATGTTGTTAATGATCACCCCTTTTTTCTATCTTGCTTGGTCACCATGTAGGTCCTTCTTGAGTGCTAATTTAGTTAGTTTTAATATAATACTGTATATCTCTTTTGTCTTTACCATCTTCCCACCCAGCTATATTTGAGATGGAAGCTAGACAATGCAATAGAGCTTAGTAGGTAAAAATTTCCAACCAAAAGCCAGGATCAAGCACTGTGACTGCCATGCTATGCCTCTGAAACTTTCTATTATCACTGAATCTACCTCTAAAGCTCTAACCACACCTTCATGATTAAATATTACTAGCTTTGTAGGAATTACTTCTGAGAAGCCATAATAGAATTCACTGACAGGTAAGAGCTATCCCACAGAAACAACAGATATCTCTAAGACAAGAAGATTTCTTATGCTTAGCCATAGAACTTGGTCCTCAGTTAGGGGTACATGTGTCTTGGCAAAACAAGAGATGAATCTTAGCAAAACACGTTTATGTAGTTAGAATCCGGATAATAATTATTTAAGAAATTTCAAGTGAAATATAAAACTACAACAGACCATGGTTTTTGTTGTGAAAGTGTAGATTTTGTTGGCCATCACACCTGAATTCCAGGAGCAGTTGGAACATATAGCTGCAGTTGACCTTGGGTAAGTTATCCCTTAAAGACATGCATGCCCATCTATCAAATAGGATGACACTACTGTTATTTTGAGAATAAGTGGAGTAGCACATATAATGTGGAATAAAGTTTTTCTTTTTAGAAGCAGAATACATTTATTGAGAGAAAGAAAGCTTTTGTTTGAGAGAGAAGCAGAAGGAGTCCCAAGTGAGTTACCAAAGACTCTTTTCTAAGGACTTTTATAGAGTAAAAACCACAAGAAAGGCAGGTTTAAGGAAGGGAAAACATGGGAACTTGCAAGGTGGGTATGAGGTGGGACAGAACTACAGCCAATCAATAAGATTAACTGCTCAAGTAGAATTGATTAAATCAGGAACAAATGGCGAGGTGAGTCACATAGCAAGTGGGAATGCTTAAAGAGCAAAGACTCTTTGTAGGGCATTGGAATGGTGACTCCTGACTTCCTCAGTGTGATAGAGACCTATTTAAAATATCAATCCTTTGGATAGGGGCGTATTTGTCTGATCTTTTTTTCGAGGTCTGCCCCACAGAGGGAGGTGTCTATCTCCTCCAAGGCTGTGAGATATCTGGTCTTCTGCACTGGGTCCCTTGAGTGCCTAGCCCTGTCTGGCTGCCTATAATATTTTTATCTAACTGTAACCACCCCCCTCTGAAGAAATAATTCAAGCTGCCATAAAGGAGTAATGGGTGATGACCAATCTGGCTTATTCAGGTTGAAAGGGGTTGTAGTTGTTGACCGGCAGTCAGGGATACTCTGCAGAGGGCCTTTCTAAAGACCCTCTATAGACACCAGGCATTTTTATCTTGGGTAAGCGTATAGCTTAAAGACTGAGGGAGACAAAGAAACAAGTATGCATGGGCCAAATAATAGAATCAACAAGATAATTATGAGTATAGTTAACAAAGATTTCCCTCAAGAGGAGCTAGTAATGTAAGGAGGATAAGGATAAGGTCCAGGAAATTTTAGTGCCTGACATGTCATTGATGTGCTATCTAATCTTGAAAAGCTATTGAGGTATTAACAGAAGGATTGGGAATGTACACACATTTAGTTTTTACAATTGCACAAGTATTACCCTTTGCTGCTGTTGGAATGTCTAATGCCATCTGATTTTGGAGGACAGCCTGTCCTCCAAGTAGTTTTACTTTTTTCATTTAGGAGAGAGAGACTAAGTAGGGCGTCATTTAAGGTCCACTGAGTATAGTTAGTTAAGGCCTGACTATGTGTCATATAACACTTTTCCTGGACAAGATCTATCGATGGATGCCAATAAAAAGGAATCTAGCGTATTTGTTATTGGTTTCATCTGTGTGATTACTTGGGGCTTGGCATTTTTTAGCAAGAACAAATTTTGATCAAAGCATGTATAATAAAAGTATGTACAAAGGTATGTATAACAAAACATGAGCATTAGAACTGTCAGGTAAGTTTATAAATTGTTTTTGAGGGATAGTAATTGTAACCCAATAGCTCTTAGATTCCTTTATTGATGGAATCTGACATTCTGTCATGAATCTCTCTAACTTTAGTTATAATTATCTCTAAATTTTTGGTAATGTATGAGAACCAGATTAGCACATTATTTTGACAAATGAAAATCTCACTTAAACTTTTGTACATGAAGCACAATATGTACTGTATTCATAAAGCCAGCCTCAGCATCATTTTGATTAGTTGGTAACTTGGATATGTATGTTACAATATTTAGACAAGATAAAATCTCTTCAAGATGGGAGCTGGACTTTTAGATATAACTAAAAGAAATGGATGAACAGAAAGTTAATCCTTTTAAAAATTTTTATTTAAAGAGAAAAAAAACAGAAAAAGTGTAGAATAATTCACTAGAATAAGTGTAAAACATAATTTCAAAAAAGATAACAGTAAGAAATGATTAGTTGATACATTACATATTGTCCTCTTAGAAATAGTTGTTCAAGTTACAAAAGTAAAGCATACAAGTGAACATTTGAACAGCAAGACTGCAAACAGTTCTGTTCAATGATCCAACAAAAACTTAATAGTATAGTTATCAATCCTACACACTTAAACATACATGCAGTTATATCCTTTAGAGCACTTTCTTTTCCTCTCGTTTTTACAATAGCAATTACACATTTTGGGTTTTATTACTCCTACAGCTCTTATTACTTTTTGTACTGGAAACACAATGTGATAGTTATACATATGATTCTTATTTATTTCACTAATGAGGATAGTCTCAAGTTGTCTCTATTTGCCTATGAAGGCCTCAAGGTCATCCTTTTTGCTTCACCCCCAGGAAGTCTCCCAGAAAGCAGCATCTCAGGCTGTCTCTTTGGGACCCGAAACTCCCGGACCCTTAGAGTGGCCTGGGCTGTTTGGATCAAAAGTCTGCGCAGACCTGAATTTCGGGGGGACTCTTTGGGGCTGGTAGGCCCGCCCTTCATCCGCAAGGAACTGCCTGGAGATCAGCATCTGGGCCAGGTCTGTTTGGGCCCGTAGCCCCCCCCTTCACC
>PVJX010035824.1:0-17963 GCA_004027295.1 Dolichotis patagonum | reverse complement strand
AGTTTTAAATCATCAGTTGGAATGGTGTTATCCTGTTTTGTTTGACTATATCATACATGATGATATGAACAGCTGTTTTGAAGAAAACATTATGACAGCTATTGCTGATTTAATATTATCCTTCTTAGAAGTCCTACCATGCTTTTTTTGTTCTACTACCGTTGGTTCTATCTACCACATTGTGTCTTATTGGAATTTGTATATGTGCGATAGTTCAAACAAATTTTTTTCTTTTTTATCAAAAATGAGATATTATAGTACCCATTGATCATTTTCTGTTATTCGGTTCAGAAAGCCCTGTAATTCTTTCACTATATGCATGGCTTTATATTATTGTGTTATGTTTGATATTACTGTAATTGAAACTATGCTCAACTATAGCAGAGTAAGAGATATGGTGTTAGATATTGTTGATGTCCAGTTGACTTAATGTAAAGTACTGTGTTGCCTATGTTGTCCTGTTCTGATCTGCTCTGTACTGCCCCCTTTTGTTTTATTCTCTTTTAAATTAAAAAAAAAAAAAACTACAGTACTCTAAAAAAGATTAAAGAGAACATCATAATATGGAAAAATAGCCCCTGTTCCTAGATAGGCAGAAGCAACAGAGCCAACATGGCTATACTTCCAAAATTGATGTACAAATTAAATGCAATTCCAATAAAAATGACAGTAGCATTCCTCATAGAAATAGAGAAAAAAATCCTAAAATTCATATGGAACCAGCAAAGACCTAGAATAGGAAAAACAACTCTGAGTAACAAGAGCACAGCAGGAGCCATCAAAACTCAGGACTTCAAGTTATACTACAAAGCTATGTTAATAAAAACAGCATGGTATTGGCAAAAAAAAAAGCCAGACATGTGGGTCAATAAACAGAATAGACGATGCAGAAACAACTGTAGGCATGTTCAGCTACCTGATCTTTGGCAAAGGGGCCAAAAACATATACTGGAGAAAAGATAATCTTTTTAACAAATGATGCTAGAAAACTGGTTATCTACACTCAGAAGATTGAATCTAGACCATACTCTCACCATGCACTCAATTAAAATAAAAATGGATCAAAGATCTAAATATTGAAACATAAAAAAATCTGTTGGAAGATAAAATAGGTAAAACTTAAACACATAACTCTAAGCAAGGACTCACCCCTATTGTATAAGTAATAGTATCAAGAATTAACAAATGGTATCATATAAAATTTTTAAACTCTGTAAAGCAAAGGAAGCAACTGACATAATGAAGAGGCACTCTACAGAATGAGAAAAAAATTTGTCAGCTATTCCTTAGAGGACTAACAGCTAGAAGAACTCAAAAAATACACCTCTTCCCCCCCCAAAAAAAAGAGATCCAATCACAAAATGGACTAGTGAAATGAAGAGACATTTCTCAGAAGAAAAATTACAAATGGCCACTAAATACACACAAAAAAATGTTCCACATCTCTTCCATTAGAGAAATGGAAACTAAAACGACACTGAGATTCAATCTTACTCCACAAAAAACGGCTATCATCAAGAAATTAGGTAACAACAAATGCTAGCAAGGCTGTGAGAAAGAAGTGTTGGTGAAAATGTAAACTAGTACATGGAAATCTGTATGGAGATTCCTCACATACAATAACTAAAACAAGAAATTCCACTTGACCCAGCTATTCTCCTTCTATGTTATCTTCATACAAGTTGAAGACACCATATTACAGTGATACATTCATACCCAAGTTTATAACAGCACAATTCACAATAGCTACACCTTGGGAGTAGTCTATAACCATCAACAGATTAATAGATAAAGAAGATGTGGCATTTACACACAGTGGAGTACTACTCTGCCATAAAAAGTACAAACGTGAGTCAGTCATAGGAAATGATTATTTTGAGTTTCTTATATGAGAAAAAATAAATATGAAGGACAAAATAAAATAAAAAGAATCAAATAAAATATGAATAATAGGAAACAGTAAGATAGATCTTCTGCCTATGGGAAGGAAACCAAGAGATGGGAGGGGAAATAGAAGGAAAGGGTAGGGAATAAAATACAAGAATTAAGGTGCATTATGAAGATGTATCAACTCCTCACAAAGAAGGTGATCATTGTGTACTGCAAACATGTAAAAATAAAAAAAGAGAGACAGAATGTCACATCCTTTAAATATGCTGATAAGTTCCAGGGCCCATACAAACTCCAGACAATGGGTAAGAGGTTAAAAAAATCTCAGGGTCTCAAAACACTACACAGAGACGTCCACTTAAGGAATAAACATAGACATACTTCTCTCTGAAGGTACACAAATAACAGCCTCAGAGAAAGAAAAGGGTAGTCCTTAAAAGACCCAGTGAATCATGTAAACATAACCTGAGACCTCATTCAGTGCAACTGCCATCTTGGTGGCTTGCCACCTTCATGCTTGAAGATCTCAGTCTCTCTTACTCTCTTTCTCTCCGTCTCTCTCTTTGTCTCTCTCTTTGTCTCTCTCTCTCTATATATATCTCTCTCTCTGAAAAATCTATCATTTTGCAATAAAATCCACCTATACTGTTTTTTAAAAAGCTATACCAAACACATTTATTTAATCACAGAATCATGGGCAATAACTGTCCCATTTTTAAAACAATTTTGCCAAGATACTTTTCACATACCACTGAAGCACACAACTCAGCAATTTATGGTAGATTGTAGTGCCACCACCATTACAATCCAGGTTTAGAACATTTCATGCTTTTAAAAAAAAAAACCCTTACATGACATTACTCCGGTCAGCCCCTTATGCCACCTCCAGTCCCAGGCTACTGTTAACTCATTCTCTGTCTCTGTCTCTATAGAGTTGCCCTTTGGACATTTCATACAAGTCAAATCACATGACAAGCAGCCTTTTACATCTGACTTCTCACATTGAAAAAAAATGCTTCTGAGGTACATTCACATTGCACCCTGTATTAGTAGTTTGTTCCTGTTAATTGCTGAACAGTATGTTATTGTGTTAATACACCACAATTTTTTGGTAACCATCAGTTCATGGACATCTGGAATATTTTAACTGTGGTTAATATGAATAATTACACTGTGAAGATTCATGGACAGCTTTTTAGATAACACATAGTCTCACTTTCTAGGTAGATACATAAAAGTAAAATTACTAGATCAAGTATTAAACAGTTTAACTCTTTAAGAAACTGCCAACATATTTCAAAATAGCTGCACCATTTTTCAATTCCATGGCAATGTCAAGTTTCTCCTCCTGCCCTCCAACACTTGGCATGCTGAGTCTTTTCACTTCAGCCGTTCTACAGGTGCACAGCGGTTTCAGTTTCTGTGGTTGATACGCATTTCCCAAACGACTAACACACTGAACACACTGTCTTGTGTTCATTGGCCTTTGCAGGTCTTCTCCAATGAAATGTCCATTCAAGTCTTTTGTCCCTTTTTTAATGGGTTGTCTTTTTATTTGTGAGTTGTAAGAGTACTTTTTATATTCTGCTTAAAGCTTCTTAGATGTTTGACTGCAAAATATTTTATCCCTTTAGAGGGGTTATATTTTCATTTTTAAAATGGTGTCTTTGAGGACAAAAGTTTTTACTTTGGTAATACCCACCTTTACTGTTATAGTTTGTGCTTTTGGTGTTCTAAGAACTATCTCTAACATTAAGTCTCTTAAATTTTCTCCTATATTTTCTTCATAAATTTAGGTCTATGATCCACTTATAGTTAATTGTGTATGATGTAAGGCAGGAGTCTAAATCCATCTTTCTCTACGTGAAATGAGTAACAGGGAGTTATTCTTAAAGTCCTTTCATAAAGGGCTGAAAACTGTTGTCCAATGGTTTAAAAGCTGCCAGAATTTCACTGTTAAAAATTATTTTCAGAGTACTGTGTAGACAAAAAGTCTCAATTACCAATGGAGATTTCAGGAACCAAATATTACATATAATTTCTTTTTATTGCTCCAAATGCCTGACTGTCCACTCAATTCAAATCCATGTTGCATAATCCTATTCTGTATTATTTTAGGCTGTTCATTTACACCATTAGTCAGCAGTTTGTAAGTCTCAGGGCTGAGACCATGTTCCAGTGATGCCATGATGATCAGCTCTGTCCCTGCTGCAGGGAGGGGAAGAGAGACCAGCAGACTCTGTGGTCCAATGCAACCCAGGAAAGACTGAGGCATGAACAACGTGCAGGCAGAGGAAGAGGGAGGGAGGAGTCCCCTTCCTCCTGCACCCACTCAGCTGGTAGCTAGCAGGCAGAGGCAGGAAAGTGCAAAGGGTGAGTAAGCAAGGGACTCTGGCAAACTGAGTGGTTTCTCGCTCCAGAAAGAAGACACATCCCAGGGAAGTGGCAAGAAACAGACAAGGGGATGGTCAGGAAGGACTGGGTATAGAAAGCCAGAGACAGGCTAGTTCTCACTGCAGGACTGACATGGTGGGGGCTAGGAGCTGGGAGAAGGAGTATGAGGCTCCCAAAAGGAAGCCCACCACTTCCTGGAAAATCCATCCACATAACACTTTGTCCTGGTCGCACTGGGACAACACTTGTTGTTTTGGGTCTTTGCTGGTTAATGGCCTAAACCTGAACAACCTGTAGTTTACTCAGCCTCAACAAATACTCCCAGACACTAGCATTGCAGGAACAGATGAATATGATGGATCAACAGGAAAGCACACACTGCAATGTTTCTACTAGAAGAGCTGGTCTGAGTTGGTGAGATGTGCTCTACGCCAGAGCTTGGGCATTTTGGAGCTGACATTTTCATGGGAGGAACAGAAGTGACAACAAACACATGATCAAATAAGTGTGGAAGATGAGCAAGTATATCACATGGGGTGATTAGAGAAGGGAATGAGGAGGAAGGCCAGAGTACAGATCTTGAGCAGTGTGCCTCCACTTTCCAGTGTCTTAAAAGTCAGGCTCAGCTGACATGAGCAAAGGGACAGAATTTGTGATCCAGGACAAAACCCAAGAATGTATCGCCCAGGTTGCTGAAGTGGCAGACAGGCCAGTCCTCAGCATGGGCACCACTCCCAGGCTCTCCTTTGACAAGACTCACGGAAGCTGCCACTGCTCCTGCAGCTTCGTGTCTTCCACCAAACGCTGTGGAGAGAGGACAGCACTCTGTTCCGGAGCAGCTCAAACCTAAGTCCTGTTAGTGAGCCTTGTTGTTCCCGACTGGCCTGACTTTTGTAGAGTCATTATTCAGGAGAGGCATTTATGAAACTGACCATTAAAGATGGGTCAATTCCTCCAAAATTGTCTTCCTAGGAGAAAAGTCAAGATACTACCAGGAAGAAAGAAAAGAGAGAGGATGGGTTCTGAGAACAGATCCTGCCACTGCCCTGTACAGAATGCAAGCATCAGAAGAGCCAAAGCTAGTCAGGCAGAAGCTAGGGGAGAGCTCAGCATAGGCTAAGAGAGAAAGTGTTCTGAGATGGAAGAAACAAAAGAGCAACTGGCATGGGTCAAGTGTCGTGGGCTCTGCACTATTCATTAAATTCACCAACGGGGACTGAAGTTAATGCTCCTTCCATTAGATGTACTCTGAGTTCCAGCAGTAGTTTAAAATTTCAAGTTATGCTAAGGAGGTCAATGTTAAATATTTAAAACAGACTTTCCTGACACTGCATCTTCAGCCCAGGAACAAATGAAGCATTTCCAGGTAGTGTCCTGGTTCTCCCAACCTGCTATGGTCATTCTGGTGCAGGATGTGTGGACACCACTCACCCCTGGACATGGATGGACCCCCCAGAGCAGGCCTGGTTTGCCCTAAAGAACTGAGCAACCTCAGCAAACTATTTACTGAGTACCTCCAAGCATTGGGGACCTCACCCACCAAACCCCATGAAGGTCCCAGTGAAAACCAAGTGAACCAAGGAACAGCAAGGCAATCAGAAGACATTAAAAGAGTTTCACATAAAGGAGTTACAAATGGTAAACAAACACACTGAAAAAAACTATCCAACCTTGCAGTTACCAAAAAATTCAAATTAAAACAACACAGCAACATTTTATCCATACTGAATTAGCAGCACTGTTGCCTGACATATAATTAGAACAACCCTTTCAGAAGGCAATTTGGCAACGTGTCTCTACATCAGTACAAATGTGCAGACCCTCTGACCCATGAAGCCCTCTTCTGGTAATTTCTCTCTCCAGTAAAGAAAGTCAGAGACCTAAAGCTGTTCACTGCTGTCCACAGCAAAAATACACAAAACAAGGAGGAGGAGGAACAGGAAGAAGAGGAAGAGAAAAGGAAGAAGAGGAAAAAAAGGAGGGGAAGAAAAGAACAGAAGGAAAAAGAAAAGAGAAGGAATAGGAGGAGGAAGAGGGAGAGGAAAAGAAGGAAGAACAGGAGAAGGTAGAGGAAGAGAAGGAGGAAGATGAGGAGGAGGGAAAGAGGAATACAAGGAAGAAGAAGAAAAAGGAGGAAGAACAGGAGGAGGAGGAAGAGAAAAACAACAGGAGAAGCAATGACTATGAACACACATGAAAACACGTGGAAGCCACCTCACCACTGCCACTATTCACTATGGGGTGTAGACTTCTTGCTTAGTGATGGCATAATCTAAAATTAACCAAGGCAGGACTGCGGATTTAGCTCAGTGGCACAGGAGACTGCCTGACAAGCACAAGGTCATGAGTTCGATCCCTGGTACCAAAAAAAATTAAAAATTAAAAAATTAAAAAAATAAAACTGACCAAAGTATCTAGTGCACCTATCTGTGATTATACTACAGGCTAGAAGTGTGCCTTTTAAATGTCATTTAAAAGCAGGAGACTAAGTGGAGTCACCCATGCAGGGTGAACCAAGTGACAATAGGACTTGGTCCAAGCCCTGAGCAAGCCTCCCTCCCCAAACCACAGAAATCAGAGGAGGAAAATGACCCGTGCAGAGAGAGCTGGGAAAAGTTCCCTTAGGTGCCACCACAGCAGAGAAGAAGAGGGAAGAATGACATGGAGGGTGTGTTCAACCACAGCAGATGTTGTTGACAAAGGAAAGAGGAAGGGAGGAAATGATACCTGCTTTGGAAACTGGTGGCCTCAGCATGTGCTAGGAGAGGAGCACCCAGTGGAGGGGGCAAGAAGGTCTGGGAAGGAAGGAAATGGGACCACTAAGGACACACACAGACACCATTCAGCAGAGGGTCTGCTTCAGAAGCGAAGGCTTTTTGGTTGTCTGGTGAGGGATGGTGATGACCATGACACCTACACACAGGATGGCCCAGTGCAGGGGAGGAAGGGCAGCAGGGGAACAGAGACAGAGTGGCAGGCAGTGCTACACCTCCGCCAGTACTTCCTCCATGGCTTCCCACTCCTGGTTGCTCTTCAGCAAAATCACAGGGGCCTACCCGCCCATTTGAGTCCACCACTTCTATTCCAGCAGCATCCTTTAAAGCACCGCACAGCACAACATCAAGCAGGGTTGGCAGGAAGGTATAGGAAGGTGAAAAAAGTGCAGGGGCTGGCAGGCTGCAGCGTCTCTGAGGGGCTGCTATGCAGGGCGGCACACTGCACACACCCAGTGAGGTTGAACTTGGGCCCCCGTATGTGGAATGAGATCGCCAATACCTGCTGGCCGAGAAGTGAGCTTCACATAAATTAGGACATCTCATTCAGGTTAGGTGATCCTTCCCTTCTCAACAGTGTGCTCACAATCACCTAATGTGAGCTCTGAAAGGAAAAGCAATGTCTGCTGCAGTCTTGGGCAGGACATGGCCCCACCAGCATGCATGAAGAAACAGATACCGAAATCTGCTCTGAAAACAAACTTTGCCTTCTTTCAAAATAATTGCAAGACATAAAAAAAAAATGTTCAACATCTCTATTAGCAAAATGCGTATTATAGTAACACTGAGATTGCATCTTACTCCAGAGAGAATGGCTATCATCAAGAAATCAGACAACAACAAATGCTGGCAGGACTGTAGAGAGAAAGGAACCCTTCTCCATCATTGGCAGGAATGTAAACTACAGTGTACCTCTGTTCACTAATCATTTTTTCCATGACTCTGGTCACAAACCAAGTTGGACAAGAACTTGAATTAAACTCAATGATTAAGGTCAAGATTGATCTTAGGGAGAAATATGATTCAGTTTTCATCCAGTTTGGTATGTGACGATAACCAGGAGAGAACTGAGTTTGTGAATCAAGGGACCACTGCAACCATCGATTGAGGAAATCAATGTGGAGATTCCTCAAAAAACTACAACTGAAAATTCCATTCAACCCAGCAATCCCCTGTATAGGTATCGCCCCAAAAGAGTTAAAGACATTATATTACAGTGATGTATGTACACCCATGTTTACAGCAGCACAACTTATAATGGATAAATCTTGGAAGTATCCCATATGTCCATCAACAGATGAATGGATAAAGAAAATGTGGTATTTATACACAGTGGAGTACCACACTGCCATAAAAAAGATAAACTTGAGTCATTTGTAGAAAAATAGATGTATTTTAAGACCATGATGTTAAGTGAAATAAATCAAAAACTTACAACTTAAATACGACATGGTTTCTCTTATACGTGGAATGCAAAATATAAATAAAGAGCAAAATAAAAGGTAGATGACAGGAAACAGTAAGATAGACCTTGTGCAAATTGGAAGTTGGTCTTAGTTACTTTTCTTGTTGCTGAGACAAAATACCTGACATTCAAAGTTAAAGGAGAAAAGGTTTATTTGGCGCACAGTTTATAGAGGTTTTGGTCCACAATTGACTGGCTCCAAGGAAGGGTGTTGTACCAGAGAGGCATCACAGCAGAGAAAGAGTCCATGGAAAGCAGGCAGGTAAGAATGCATTAGCCCTCTTTCTGTCCCTTATATTTTATGCAGGCTACCCACCCTAGGGCAGGTGTAGTATACTCACCCTTAATCCTAGCCAGAACTATGCCAAACCAATCAGTGGGCTGATTTAGTAATCACATACCCTTGATCCTTTGATCCTAGCATCACACACTCTAGATCCAGCCACCTCTATAAAGACGTCCTATGACTGCATGAGGCACTGAGGGGACATCTAGACATAAGCCATAACAGAAGGGAATGGAGAGATGGTGGAAAGGGTGAGGGAAGTGAAGGAAAAGAGAATAAAAAAAAGGATTGAGAGGTATGTACATTTACCAACTCTCCACAAGAAATATAATCATTACGTACAGGAAACGTGTATTAATAAAAAATAAAAATAGAATAAAATTCATATTTCCAAAATATTACAGAGAATATCTTTGGTATATTTATAACCATGTGCTGCTGATTTCACCCTCTATCAGGCTGACACTGATAGAGCCCAGCAGTTCCTGACTTGAGAGTGACACTAGCCAAGTCCTATTAGTATACTGGAGGGGGCTGACACTTGACCTTCTGCTACCTGGTCATCACCATAGTCACTATCTATCTGTTCCACAAGCACTTATTTACTCCTGCATGTGTCAGGCCTGCCCCAGACACAGCATCAGGATGCAGGGATACAGACACAGAAGATAAGGAACAGCTACTCTCATAGCCTGTGCTAAGACAGGGCCAAATAGCTGGAGTGAGGGCAGCCACTCTCTTGGAGCAGCCCCACAGGAAATTACACTTGCGCTCACTTGATAAACACCAGGTAGGGCTCTAGGGCAGGAAAGACCTGGCTATGAGCAGCAAGGGACCCATAGCACAGATGTGAGCAGAGGACAGATAAGTTTGGAGAGGAATAGGCCTTAGCTACTTTTTTCATTGCTGAGACAAAATACTTGATACTCACAATTAAAGGAAGAAAGGTTTATTTACCTCACAATTTGTAGACTTCAGTTCATCATTGGTTGGCTCCAAGGCAGGGTGGCACATGGCAGAGGGGCAACAGCTCATAGCGGTGGATGACAGCAGAAGTAACAAGAGAGCAACAAAACAAGCCTCTTTCTGTCCCTTAAATTGTGTCCAGTCTACCAGCATTAGGACAGTGTCAATCCAATCAGTGCACTGATCTAACAGTCACTCACCTTAATCACAGCATCATTAATCCCAATATTGCACCAAAATCCATCACATATTCTAGATTAAGTCACCCCCAAAAAACCCTATGACTGCATGAGGCTTGAAGGAGACATCTAGACACAAACCATAACACACAGTAAGCAAGAGGAAGCCATGAAGGCCCTGATCAAGGGTGTGATGAAGGTAGTACGGAAAAGGCAGCAAAAGGCGGCAAGAAAGGAGCAAAGAAGGAGGCTCCTGCTGAAGACAGAGTGCCCTAGTGGGAACAGAAGATGGCCACATAAATAAAAACGCATCATAACGCATCCTAGTGCAGACAGAAAGAGAAGACTGGGAGACAGCATTCCAAGCTGGAGATTTCAACCAAGAGGATGAAAACACAGAGACTGAGGAGAGGAAAGCTGGGCTGTTCAGGGAACACAGTATATACACTTTCCAGTCCTTTGGGCTCATACTGCTGCTCCCCATTTCTCTCAAGGTCTTTTTTAAGTACTTTGGGCAAAAGAACCACCAAGCTCAGACTGCAGAGCTATGTTAAGACCACCAAGGAAAACCACACCATCTCAGGGCACTAGCGAGCATTTCTTTGCACCCGACAAGGTGTTATGCACTTAGGTGTGTCATCTCTAACCCTCCCAACAACCCTCAAAGCAAACAAAACTGCTCAGGCTGAGAGTCTCTCAAGGAAACACCCTCTTCCCCCCCGATCCTCCAGCAAAATGCTGAGCAAATGGAAATCCCTCAGGTCTTAATGAGGAAGGCCCAAGCAAGTATAAAATTTAAATTTTACCAAGAAAGGACCTGTATGGCCCTTCCCACTATCACTGCACACTGACACCATTCCAAGGATAGAAGAGTAAGCTCACTTACTGGCCCCTCTAGTCTCTGTGGTGTCCCCATGCACCCTCCTGCCTTCCCATTGTGGCATCAGCAAGAGTCACTTGCAGTAATTTTTCAACCATACCTCAGTCACAGTAGCATGTCCTGCATGCAGGGAAACCTCCTCTCTCATTAGGGGCTGTTGGTGTGAAAGTTTACCTGATGAGTTTCTCTGCCTTGTTTCCTCTTCAAATGACATGATATCAAAGCAGAAAGTTTTTTATCTTCCACAGGAAGTGGTGTCAGCAACGCCCAACAGCCAGTGCAAGGATCCAAATCAGGCAGTAGACCAGACCAGGTGAGAGTTTGCAAAAGCCTGATTCAAAGTCACAGAAGGATGTTTAGAGCAGTCAGAAGAAACAGCAAGCTAGCAGCACAGCAGCATGTGAGAACCCACAGGGCACAGGTGAAAGCTACAGTCCTCGAGGAGCTGACAGGACAGCTGGGTGGGTACACAAACCAGCCCTCCCCAGCCCAGTGTGGTGGGGACTCTGAAAGCAGCAGCCACATGCATGTGGGAAACCACAATGTCACAATGACCAGGACGGCATGCACAAAGGCAGCAGGATGGAAATGCTGCTGTGTTTGGAGGACTGTCAGGAATGTTGCAGGGCTAAACACAGGAAGACAATGAAAGTGGGAACAAAAGTGGCTGTCATCCTCAGCCTGCCACAGTCAGGAACCCCTCTTCCTTTGTAAAAGATTCACATCCAGCTCCCCAGGCCAGGTGTGAATGTACAGCCTAAAAGGGCAACAGCTCCATCGATCCACTGCCATAATGCCATGAAGGCTACGCACCTGCTCAGGATGCCTCAACAAAAATGACCCCATGCCAACAACTGAAAATGTGACACAGTCAGGTTCTAAAGAAAAACCTATGAATCCTCAGATGAGTAATTCCACCTTTGGAGCTTAGAGCCTTGTCATGGGAAGCACTGCCTCCTAACTCGTAAGTCCACTCACTTGAACCTAGACATCCACAGTGAGGTAAGGGAGCAAAGAAAGGCCTAGATAGTCATGCTGCTCCAAGAGACTGACACAGTGACAGGGGACCAAGCAGGGAAACTCTTGTACTGCCACTGTCGTCTTTCTTCCACGCTGCTCTTTCCTTCCAGCCACATTCAGAAATGTTAATTATCAGGTCTGTGAGTGGTGCCCTGAGCTCTTCAGGGAAAAGGTCTCCCAATAAATCAAAATATCTATCATTAAAAATAACAAACGAGCCAGGTGTGGTGGCACATGCCTGCAATTCCAGCTCAGGAGGACTCAGGAGGTTCAGGCAGGAGGATTGTTGCAAGTTCGAGGCCGGCCTGGGCTACAAAATGAGTTCAAGGCCAGCCAAAACTGCACAGCAAGACCTTGTCTCAAAAAAACACAATAAATAAGTAAATACCCAGGTGTAGAGGCACATGCCTGTAATCCTAGCACTCTAGGAGACTGAGGCAGGAGTCTCAGTGCAATTTTGAGTCCAACCCTGACAACTTGGTTTGACCCTGTCTCAAAATTTTTTAAAAAGGCTGAGGGTATAGCTCAGTGCAAAGACCCTGGGCTCTATCTTCACTATTACTAAATAAACAAACAAACATATGTACCTGCCATATCCCACTTGTCCAAATGGAAAGGCAGGACTTAATCACTGATTTGAAGTGATTGGAGGATCAGTTTTCCTAACTGCTGTGCTTTATTTACAAGACTCCCATTAACCAAATACATCACACAAGCTTCTCTGGACACAGTTGTGTGTCACACAGTATCAAACATCCCAAGCTTTGCTCCCTTTAAATTACTTGCCTTTGAATCACTGATTATCGTGACCTGCAGTGACCAATGAGATACTGTCAATATTTTATGGGCAAACACATCTTGTCACCTGAAAACACAAAGCCCAGAAGCCATCCAACCCAGAATGCAGCCCTGTCTCAGGCTGAGTGGAAACCTTAACATTATGTGCTCTTCAGGAATAAAAAAAAAAAAGAAAGAAAGCTACTTGTGTCTAGTGAAAATAACAACATGGAACACATGGTCTCACTTTGCATGCAAACTAGGAATCAACCATCCACTGAAACAAAACCTAGAAAGCAAACTTCCCTCTCCTAGCTGCTCCCTCTCAGGAGCTGCCCACATAAAACCTCACTGAGTCTAGCACTTTCCATCATTGTCCACATGGAGACAGAGACCTTCTAAACAAATTCAGAGCACCATGAAAAGAAAAGTCTACGAGACTAACACAAACACTGATTGTAAATTTATTTTGTCTTTTAGTTAATCTCATAGATCTCAAACAGAGTAAGAAAAAAGAAAAAGAAAAACTATGTTCAGAATGCTTATGCATACAGGTACACTGAAGAGAAATCACAGAACTCTGGCCACAGAATACCACTGACAGCCATGAAATGAGACAAAGCATTTGACAGGTGACCCACTTCGAGATATGACCCACCAAAATTCTCTTTATCTCAACTGATCTCATGGAGTCATAGACCACAATCAATTGCACTTTAAATATATTACATTCATATCTTAACAAAGCCTTAAAATTACCTGTAACAACAAAATGTCTGATTCCACAGGTAACATACACATCACCCTTGTTGAAAGATCAGATGAGGAATAAATTGAATAGGTTTACAAGCAAACAAACCCTCAAATGGAAACAGGATAATCAAAGGAGGGATCCAAGGGTCCAAAGTAAAGGAGACTAGTGAGATCCAGTGAGACTCTCACCATGTGTCCACGCCTGAAGAAAGATACTGAGCCCAAGTCCCTCAAACATTCTCTGTCACTCACAGGTGCAGGCCCTTTGCCAACAAACACAGACCCTACTGGCGCAAGGAGGAACAACAGAGATAGGGAATGAAGCTCCAGTGTGCCATTTGGGTCTGATCTTCCCAGGGGCCATTGAATTGGCACAGCAGAGGAAAATAATGAACCTCCACTCGGAGCTGTATGCAAAGCAGGAACAAAGCTACACGTGTCTGAGTGATCACTCTCCTATGTATCCCACATTCAAGTGTATACAATTAGCAAGCACTAAATGCTTCTGATGCCCTACATATCCTGTGGGGCAACCAGAGACAAACACATACATCTGTCCTTAAGAAATGCAATATCCAACAGAAATATGCACAACACACTTCTGCACAGAAGATGGGCACTGTCCAAAATGCAACTGGCTATAGAATTACACCAAGTAGGGTCCCCTATCTTCAGCAGACTTGTAAAAGGCTCGCTAGAGGAAGCTGAGGTCTGGAGGGGTCACATGACCAAGGCAAGGTACCCAGACCCTGCTATGAAAGGAAGTTTTGCATTCCCCAGGAGAAAAACTCAGGACATATCCAATGCAACAACAGGTAGCAGTATCAGCTGCTTAAGGAAAGGAAGTAGGGTCTGTGTCAGCACCACCCATAGGTGTGTGAGACTATACACACTTAAATGTGTGTGAGATGAGGACATCATAACAAGATAGAACAGGCCATGGCTAAAAGGAACAGGGCTAAAGGTAAGAGACAGCACTCAGGATTCTACTCCCCTGGCTCTGCCTCTTTAGAGTTGCTGGATCACAGGTCAGTTCATGAAATCCCAGAAAGAAGGGGAAGTAATAAGCACCCTCAAGGATTAGGGAGAGCAAAAGAGCAACAGAACAAGTAAGGAACAGAGCCTATCCACACCACGACCATGCTCCTTCATCCCACCCTAGAAACACTGGGCATTCTGAGAACTAGACCTATCTGTTCTCTGACTTCACAGAAGCTCCAAATAGTGAATTATTCATTGTCTTAGTTACTTTTCACTAGTCGCTGAGACAAAATACCTGATGCCCAAATTTGGGAAAGGAAAGGTTTATGTCTTACAGTTTTTGGAGGTTTCAGTCCATACTCAGTTGGCTCCAAGGCAAGGTGGCATGGCGGGGCTGCAGTTCAGGGCGGCTGCAAACAGCAAGGGGGAACCGGCAAGAGAGAGACACGCCTTCTTCCTGCCATTACATCACATCCTGGCTCCACCCCTAGGCCGGTGTAGCACTCACACCCCCAATCCAAGCACTAGACAATGAACCAATCACAAATGCATAATGCAAAGGTATGAGGCTTGGGGGCCACTGACATAAACCATGACATTCATCTAGACAGCATCCACAGTGATCTTGTTGCTCAGTGCTGAATGCTACAGGAGGTAAAGACATATGCAACTGAAACAATACCAAAGTCAAGGGAAAGCAGATACTACATGTGAAATAGAGGCTGCACTGTCATCCACTGCCATAGAGCAACTCTCCTGGGTCATCAGAAATCCTAAGAATGCAACAGCAGCTACTCCACACTGAGGGGACTCACAGTCACAGTGAGTGATGTGCATTTTAAGAACATCAGTGATGAAGAGCCACAGGTGCTGCATGGGAGAGAAAGCATTGCTGAGAGATGGATATGGAAACTACTGTGGAAGAATCAACATTTTCTTTAAAGAATGTCAGTATTCCTCCTGGTGGGCTCAAGAAGATGGCTTTCCAAGAAAGGAGAACAGCATGAGGAGACCCACATGCTACTCCAGGAGTGAAGTGTCCATCATCTGCTTTGAAGGAGGTTTAGGGACACACAGGAATGCAGGCTGATGAGAAGCACCCAAGAAGAATCTAGTCAAAATGATGTGATTTGAAATTTTGTTCTGCAAGCCAGGAATCTCAACTCTTCTCCTGCTAAAAATCAGTGCTGTGCTTTTTATGAAATGAAATCCTTTCCTCTATGACTAAAGCCCTTTCCTTTCCCATTTGAGGGAAGCAAAGATGTGAGGACAGGAATCTTCTCCCTTTTGTGTACAGGCAATCACACGGACAACCACACATTTGTTTTAAAGGTAACCATCACCAAATTCTGAGGATCTATTCTTAATGATTCATAGAAATCGGTGCATCTAGAACACACACCATCCTGGGATGGGAAGAGGCTGCTTCCCCTCGAGGCAAGGGAGCAGTCAGAGAAAGGCAGCAGGCAAGGAGACAGATGGAAAGGCAGAGAAATACAAAAAGGGCAAAGGCCATCTCAAGGCCCCACTGAACAGCCATAGTGGACAACAATACGTTGCCCAGATCATCTTTCAGGGTGGAGTTATGGAGCTCCCCGCCTGTTGGAGTACTGCCCTCTCAGGAAGCAGCCTTCCCTGGAGACAGCAGCCTCACCCAAGGTCACAAGCCTTGCTGGGCAAAGCGCATCCACCATTCCACAAGGGTACACAGACCCAGCCCTTCACCACACAGCACAAACCTTGCTAAACTGGCCATCCAGCAGGGACCCCATGAGCTGGCAGAGGTCTCATGCTCTAGCTGCTAAAAAAACAACCTTCCCAAGGGACTGCACATCCAATTCCAGGATTGGGCTGGGACAGGGGAAGGTCCAACCCCTTGGAACAGAATGGAACAGAATGAGACAACACTGCAGAATTCTCCCAGGCAGGGGCTCTACGGGGTTGGCTAAGACCACACAAGGGCCTATTTCTCCATCTCATCTTGCATCTTCCTCCTCTTTTAATGGATGTTGATTCCACAAGTCCTTTCTAATAAACTTCTCCACATTATGTACCACAGCAGAGGATGCTTCCCAAGGAATCCAGCAAGCACCCCACACAAACATAGGACAGGCAGGCGACTGGGGCAAAAAGGCAGGTGTGAAGGGGAAGCTGCTAGGTTTTTCTTCTGATGTGCTGACTTCTAAGTGCCAAAGGGGCACCCCAGGGAGATGTCTCACAAGCAGCGAAGTAATAGTAGCAGGTCTGAAATCCACAGACTGTGACTGAAATCCAAAAGTGAAACCTAGGTACAGCATGGGCAAAGGGGCCCAGAGAGAAACCTAGAAGGAAGACAGCCTTGGAATGTGTGCAGAGATGCTCCTAACCCATGGGACCAACACAGGCCACCTAATCTTTGGTGCTGGAAGCCAGGACAGAGGGTACCTGGGAGGAGGCAATGAACAGAAGGGCACGAAAGGTTCCATTATCTCACTTGTGATCAGGATGCTGGTTATGGGGCCACCCTCAGGAAAATTCACTGAGCTGAGTCTTAGGAGTTGTTCTCTTCTCTATATGCATGCCATACTCTGGCATTCATATATTTTCCAATGCAGGCAGAGGGAGGGATCCAAACAGGAGACTGAAGAGAAGACAAACAGGTACTACAAAGCCTGGTACTCACCCACCAACAAAGAACAGTAGGCAAAACCACCTTCCCAACCCAAACCGGGGTCCCTGAGAAATCAGAATAATTCATAGACAACAATATTCTAGAAGTGATGAACCCCAGTAGCAATGACCATTTATTGTCTAGCTCTTGGTTTCTAAATGCCATTCTCTAATGAAAAGAACTGGAACTCCTAGAGAAACATCAGATTTCAGAGCTGGGAAAGGGAAGGTACAAAATGAACCTAAAATAAGTCACAAAATAAAGAAGTGCTTTAAAAACAACAGGGAGATTTAGCCCAGGAAGTCTCCCAGAAAGCAGCATCTGAGGCTGTCTCTTTGGGAACCGAAACTCTCGGACCCGTAGAGTGGCCTGGGCTGTTTGGATCGAAAGTCTGCGCAGACCTGCATCTCAGCGCGACTCTTTGGGGCTGGTAGGCCTGCCCTTCATCCACAAGGAACTACCTGGAGATTGGCATCTGGACCAGGTCTGTTTGGGCCCGTAGGCCCGCCCTTCACCCCCAGGAAGTCTCCCAGAAAGCAGCATCTCGGCCTGTCTCTTTGGGACCCGAAAGTCTTGGACTCGTAGAGTGGCCTGGGCTGTTTGGATTGAAAGTCTGCACAGACCTGCATCTCGGCGCGACTCTTTGGGACTGTTAGGCCCACCCTTCATCCCCAAGGAACTGCCTGGAGATCGGCATCTGGGCCCGGTCTGTTTGGGCCCGTAGCCCCGCCCTTCACCCCCAGGAAGTATCCCAGAAAGCAGCATCTCGGCCTGTCTCTTTGGGACCCGAAACTCTCGGACCCACAGAGTGGCCTGGGCTGTTTGGATTGGGAATATTGTGGAGACTGGCATCTTGGCCAGGTCTGTTTGGGACCGGGAACTTTTCAGAAACCAACATTCTGGCCTGACTCTTTGGGACCTGTAGGCCCTTCACTCGCAGGGAACCTC
>PVJX010035823.1:0-17961 GCA_004027295.1 Dolichotis patagonum | reverse complement strand
TTTCAATGGCTTGACAGTAGAGTTCTATGATCCACCCACTCCATATTCCTACCACTCTATCATTGTCTGAAAAAAATATTCCATAACATATAGCAGAATTAAAGCTCATGGAATGTCACATCAGTAAGGAAAACAGATAACTCAATTTGAAAACACACCAGCTATGTAAAATATGACCTGTCTTACTGCAAACTGCTCCAGAGACCTGGGTAGAGGGGATGTTACACTCAGGTAATATAAAAAAACCTTGTCTCAAAAGTCATGACATCATAGGGAAAAGTGTCCAGCAATCAAAGTATCAGCTGGTATTGGGACACGATGATAAATATGAGAATGATACAGATGGGCTGGGGATTTAGCTCAGTGGCTTAAGCACCTGCCTGGCAAGTGCGAGGTGATGAGTTCGATCCCTGGTACCAAGAAAAAAAAAGAGAATGATACAGATGCCACCTGTACAAGTGAAAGGTCAATGTTTCCTTCCCTGCCATCAATGCTCACAATTAAAGGAGCACATGTCACTTCAACATCTGATAAAACCCAATCAGTCATTGTCAGTAGTATCCCCATCCCACACAGGGACACATTAAATCTAACAGTCCTCTGATTCTGTAAAAAATCCAATTTACCTGTACATTTGGGTACATTACTGATGTCATAGTGTCTGATAATAAAGAGTGCCCATGTGTGTATGTGAAGAGGAATCAATCTGGTGGGTGAAAACCTCACACCTAAATTATTCCTCATTTGTGCTCTGGCTTGCAGGTTTGCTGGTCATGCAGGACACACTGAAGAAAGCCAGGACCTACTCATTATGCAAAAGTAACTTAGTATCTACAGTACAAGTCTTCCCTAGCCAGAGGCATATGAATCACAGTGGATTCTCTTTAGTCATTCAAGATATTTAATTCATCACTAAAGAAAATAAGAAGGCCCAGTATTGTATACAGAGTATGTTTGTTATCCAAAATTTTAGAGTTCATTTTTAAATCTTTTATTCATTAGAGAGTCACTTACTGTGTTTGATAGATTATATGTTTAGTTTTATTTGATATAAAATAGTTATTTTTGCTTTTTTGTTTTGTATACAAAGGAAATATTTAAAGAGACCAACCAATGTATGTCACACTTTATCTTAATGATTAATGTCACATTAATGTGACACTGATCCATATGTCTGTTTCTGTTCTTATATTAATGTCACATTAATCATTATTGGACAGGAAAAATCTACAGTGAATGTTGTATATTTTCTATTTTTATCACATTATGAGCAAATATTATCATTTCCTTTCTTTCTAAGTGATGCTAAATTTGCATACCTTTTAATCCTTATTATTCCAGATTTCAAAGTAAGATTTATTTTCCATTTGACAAAAATGCAAAATCTATGGAGTTACTATGTCAAAGCATATGCTTGTTGGTTCTTCCAATACCCTTTAAGCAAATGGTTTTAGTATATATTAATAATTGCCACACAAACCAATATGACATTGAGAGATGTAGAGTTGTAATTTTTCTACAATTTATTTTCCACTTAGTACCTGAAACTATTTTGTAATGAAAAATCTCATGTTACTTTTATCTTAGCACCATTTTTGAAAACTATTCTACAATGCAGAAAAATTCCACAGGAGCTAGTATGCTATCATTAGTATCGCTGCTGCAGCATGACTCCTACTATAATAGGGATTTCAGCTGTACTTCAATCAGACAGCTGCATGGCACTGGATTCAACATAATGTCTCAGACACTGATTCTTATGAATATGAATCAATGTGCTGTGCAGTGGAAGCTTGGTTGAGTTAAGCAGCATGGATAGCACAATAAGGCAGAGAGTGATGAGCTTCTAGCACTGAAAAGAGAAGGCTAAGGACATAAGAACTTATATTTCCAGTTTCAAAAGATGAGACAGGTTACAAAGAATTTCACAATAATTACTGGAAATGACTTTACATCTATGGGTGGGGAGGACAGAGCAGCAATAGAATGAACATAGTTTTAATCACCCACAAATTCTTAGAGATTATCATCCCTGAAAAAAAAAACAAAATAAATATATGAGAAAGACACGGTGCTATAAAGGAGTCCTTCATAGGCTTCAGTTGAACAATGGCAGCATAACATGTATAAATAAAAATGTAGAAAAGTCCCCCAATCACCATATCTCCTTCTTTGTACACACTGGTGCTTCTTCCATATAGGCAGGGGTCATTTTCCAAACTACACACTAAGGGAGGATACTGCAGGAGAAAGAAAACAATGACCAACAGCAGCATCTTAGCGAGTGACAGACAAGTGCTGGCTGAGTGGAAACTTGCTACCTCAGACACATAAACACACACATCATGTGCAATTGTTTTAAATTAGAGTTGGACTTCTTTATGCCCCTGACTCTTTTCAGCAAAACCTCTCAGAGGACCAAGGAAGAATTTGCCACCATTTGCCTTCTGGGTTCTGCATCTGAGGTCTGGTGTTTAGGTGAGGAAATTATATTTCAGCATCATTCTGTTCACCTACAGGCACCATGACTCATCCAAGTTCACTGCTAGCAAACCCCCAGAGGTGACCTCCTTCTGGCAGATTTGCTACCCAGTCTGTGTCAGTAAAACATCTGGGATGTTATCTACGGATTACAGCACAAATTCAAGGCTAGGTGTTCACTGAAATTGTCTGAAGTGGCAAGATCCAGCCAAAAACATCTGTGTATCATGCAATCCAGACCATGAGATAGCATCATACACCCAGGTTAATTGCTTCCATCACTCCCTATGTGGCCCATGCTTAACTGCATGACTTTTAAGTCATTGCACAAACTCACATGCACATATTTCTACCTTTTACTGGATGTCAATAATTATCCTGAATGCAGAAAATCAAATCCCCAAATCATGATCAGCACAGATAAAAGAAATTATAACGTTTATTTCAGTTTTATTAATGCAAATTTGCAGTACATGCAGCTTATAGTCATCTTGGGAAGTTATCAAGCACATAACAGAGCTTGACACTTTTTCTAATCCTGGTCCCTGTCACCTTCCTCCTTCCTCCTTGAAAGATACCTTTGTACTAATTTCCTTCATGGTTATACTACTTTACATACACATCAACAAGGTAGGAGTGTCCATTTTACATCACAATTGCAT
Organism: Dolichotis patagonum; assembly: GCA_004027295.1. Classification (NCBI taxonomy): domain Eukaryota; kingdom Metazoa; phylum Chordata; class Mammalia; order Rodentia; family Caviidae; genus Dolichotis; species Dolichotis patagonum. The sequence goes on along the minus strand of PVJX010035823.1, from coordinate 14,818 downwards.
GAGTATTTGTTATTTTTTACTTCTCAATGACTGCCATTCTTTCTAGATCAAGATGGAATCTTAGCACTGTCTTAATTTGCATTTTTAATGGCCAGAAATGTTGAATATTTTTTCATGCAGCTGTTGGCCATTTATCCTTTTTGCTCTCAGAAGTGTCTGCTCATTTCACTTTCCGTTTTCTTTGTCAGATCTTTCATTTTAGGTGATCTAATTATTTTTTACATATTCCACATATTAGTCCTCAGATGAATTGCTGGCAAAAATGCTTTCTCCTTTTATAGGTGGTCTCTTCATGTATGAAATGATTTCTCTGCTCTGAAGGAACTTTTCAACTCAATGTGTTCGTGTTGTTGATTGTTAATGTTACTTCTTCTGCAACTATGTTTCTGTTTAAGAAATCCTGTCCTTCTCTCATTTTTTCTTTTCCCTTCCTTCTTTTTCTATCCTCTCACTTGTGCCCCTTCCCATTTGAAATTTGTCTTCCTATTTCATGATATCACTTATAAATTTGTTTCCTTATTTACACTTTCAGAAGAGCTTTTTGTAAAAAAAAAAAGGGAAGAGTGGTAGAAGGGAGAGGAAAACAATGAGGAAAAATAAGAATCAAGACATATCATGTCCAGCTACAAATTTAATATGATGGATGTTGTGATAGCTCGGAACCCGGAATAAAATCCAAGGAAGCAAGAGGTTTAATTTGGGGAGCAAAGGCTTTATTCAGGCAGCCTGATGACGCAGTCTCCTCAGGAATGCTGTCACTGTTGACACAGCCAGATAGAAGTTAGGACATACAGAACTTTGGAATCTTCTTTTCTAGGTTAAGCATTTTACAGAACAGCACAATTTAACACATTTTATGATACACCACCAGGTAGGGAAGGGGGCTACCAGAAACTCAAACCTAAGGCCTTTAAAGAAATTGAAACTTAACCTAGATAGGGAGGGGGTTGTGAGGTTGATTTCCAGTAAAAGGAAACTTAAGCAAGAAACTTAAACTTAGGTCTTTTGGGTAAAGGGTCGACGCATACAGAACAGAATGGTGGCGCTTAGGTTAGCCCATAACAGATGTGATTATTATGTATATGTAAACAATACCAGTAAACTTAATTAATGATTAAACTTAATTAATAATAAGTTTAATTAATTAAACTTAATTAACATAAATACAGAGAATAAAATCTCCCAAATAGGAGAAAAATAAATAAATCATTTCCTACACCTACGATTTCAAGTGTTTTGACTATTTATCTTCCAGTAGGTTCAATGTTTATGCTTTATCATTTATGTAGAGTTTTGATCAATTCAGATCAGTTTACTACATGGTGAGAGATACAGGCCAAGTTTCAATCTTCCATAGACAGATATCTGGCTTTCCCAGCACTATGTATTGAAAAGATTATTTTAACTCTATCCTTTTGCCCCTGTGTAAAAGATCAGCTAGCTAAATGTTACTGGAGTGCCTGTATCCTCTGTTCTACTCCACTGATCCATATGTCTGTTTCTGTTCTCAATTTTATCACTCTTGCTTTGCATCATAGCTTGAGATCAGGTGTCATGCCCTCCCTTGCTTTGCTCTTGTTGCCAAGACTTTTTTTTATATATTAGGTCTCTTCTAGTTCCATGTAAGTTTTAGGGTTGATTTATCCTGTTCTGAGAGATGTGCTATTGGTATTTTGATTGGGCTTGCATTAAATCTGTATAAAATCTTTGGGAGTATGATTATTTTAACTTTGTTGTTCTGCTTACCCAGCAGGAGGGGCATCATTCCATGTCCTGATGTTCTCTTCAATCTCATTTTTCAGACCATTGCAGTTTCTCTTGTAGAAAATTTTCACTCCCTTTGTTAGGTTAATTTGTCAATGTTTCATTTGTCTTTAGGTGACATGAATGGCATTACTTTTGGAATTTCTTTCTAACTGAGTTCCTTATTGATATACACAAATGTTATTCATTTTGTGTTGATATGGTATGCTGATGCACTGCCAATGTTGGTGTTAATTAGAAGCTTATTGATGGAATTCTTTGGGTCTTCTATGTCAGGTACGCCATGTGAAAATAATGATAAATTGAATTCCATCTATTTTTGTATATATACATTTTAATTATTCCAATTGCCTGATTACTATGACTAATATATTGAGTACTATGTTGAAGAGAAGTGGTGACAGTGGTTATCCTAGATTTCTTCACAAATTCAGATTACGCTTAAAATGCTTTTAGCTTTTCTCTGTTAAATATAATGTGACATGATGATTTTTCATAAGTAGATTTTAGTAAATTCAAGCATGATCCTTCTATGCCTGTTCTGAGTTATTATGAAAATGTATTATACTGTGCCAAAGTTCTTTTCCACAGCTACTGAGATGATTATATAGATTTTGACCTTGTACCTCTCTATGTGACATATTATGTATATTGATCTGTGTATGTCTAATCTTTCTTTCATCGCTGATTAAATGTATGGGTTGATATATGATCATTTGATGATGTACAGTTTTCTATTCACTAGTGTCATGCTAATGACTTTAACATTATATCAAGTAAGGAGATTGGTCTGTGTTTTTTAGTTGAATCTTTATCTAATTTTGGAATCAATGTGATGCAGGGTAATATTAAAGATTGTGGAAGATCTGCATGACTTTAAATTTATTGGAACAGCTTGATGAGTACAGCAGATATATCACAATTGAGGTATTTGTTAAAATCAACAGTGAATCAATCAGGTTATTGTTTTTTAAATTGGCAGATTCTTTATTACAGTCTCAATTTCATTGCTTGATATTAGATTTTCCAGGATTTTTCTGTCTCATTTATATTTGATAATTTATGATACTAGATATCTGTGCATGTCTTCAAAAATTTCCAATTTGTAGAAATATAATTTTTGGAACTTACTCTCTTCTGAAAGTTGATGATGTGTTTTCTTAGGTAAACTCAACACAAACCTTCAAGTGAAGACAAGCTGGGAGTGAGGTGTTTCAAGCCTGAAAGAAAACAACTTTCTATCCAGATTAATGTATCTTGAAAAACTTTTTTCAAAATTGATGGGGAAATAAGATATTTCCATGACAAATAACAACTGAAGAAAATTATGCCTATCAAACCAACTCTAGAAAGACTACTAAAAGGCATATTACATGGGATAAAACTGACCACAATCTCCTGAAGAACAACAGAAAGAAATCACCAGGCTGGACGAGAAAGTAAACAATGGAGAAAAGCAGGAAACTAACAATAGTACCACAACATGGCAAAGTCAAGCCAGTATATATCAGTTATATGCATAAATATAAATGGGCTCAATAGACATATCAAAAGAAACAGGTTAAAGGAATGGATCAAGAAACAGGATCCCAAAATATGCTGTATACAAGAAATACAACCGACTCAAATAGAAACTCATAGATTAAAAGTCAAAGGAGGGAAAAGAGTATTGCATGCAACAGGAACCCAGAAAAAATCAGGGGTAACTATTCTATATGCAGACAGTGTGAACTTCAAACCTAAAATGATTAAAACAGACAAAGAAGTTCACTACATACTCATAAGTGGAAAAATTCAAGAGGAAGTACTAACAATTATAAATATACATGCACCAAACACAGGAGCACCCAACTATATGACACAGATACTAAAGGACATGAAAAACCAAATACACAAGAACACAATCATTACAGGGGACCTTAGCAGCCACTGTCACAAAGAGATAGAACAACTAGACAAAAAAATCAGCAAACAAATAATAGAACTGAATCATACCTGCAAGAAATTGGACCTAGTAGATGTTTACAGAGTGTACCACACAATCACATCAGAATACACATTCTTCTCAGATGCCCATGGGACATTCTCCAAAATACATCATATATTATCCCATAAAATATTCTTAAGTAAATGCAATGGTATTGAAATTGTCCCATGTATAATATCTGACCATACACAGCACTGAAATTGTAAATTAATGGCAAAAGAAATTGCAAAACTTTCATAAATACATGGAAATTAAATAACAAACTTTTGAATAAGAGTGGGTTACAGATGAAATTAAAGAAGAAATAAAGCAATACCTGCAATTCAATGAAAATGCCAAAAAAACATTGTAATCTGTGGGATGCAATGAAAGCAGCATTAAGAGGGAAATAGATAGCAATAAATTGTCATATCAAGAAAACAGAATGAGCATGAATAAACAATCTAATGCTTCATCTCAAGCTTCTAGACAAAGCAAGTTAAATATAAAGCTCATAGAAGAAAGGAAATAGTAAAGATTAGATCAGAAATCAATGCAATTGAAACTAAAAAAAATACAAAGAATAAATGATTCAAAAAGCTGGTTTTTTGAGAGAATAAAAAAAATTGACAAACTAGCTAATATTATCAAGAAAAAGCCCAAATTCATGTAATAAGGACTGAAAAGGGGGTAATTACTACAGATTTCATGAAAATTTAAAAGATCATGAACACCGACATTGAAAATCACTACTTACATAGAGTGGAAAACACAGAGGAAATGGACTGATTTCTAGAAACATATGAACTACAAAAACTCAACCAAGAAGATATAGCTATTGTGAGTAACCCATATCAGCTATTGAAATTGAAAACATACTTAAAAACTTACCAACAAAGAAAAGCCCAGGGCCTGATGGATTCATGGCTGAATTCTAAAAGAAATTTAGAGAAGATTTAATGCCAATTCTCCTTAAACTCTTCAATGAAATTAAAAAGAAGCAATCCTCCCTAAATCTTACCCGGAGGCAATTATTACTCTAATACCAAAACCAGAAAAGACCCAAACAAAAAGGAGAACTATAGGACAATCTCATTAATGAACACTGATACAAAGATTCTCAATAAAATACTGGCATATAGAATGCAGGAAATCATCAAGAAGATTATAAATCACGACAAGTGGGATTCATTCCAAGAATGCAGGGATGGTTTAACATATGCAAATCAATAAATATGATACACTGCATCAACAGAGCCACAAATAAAAATCACATGATCATCTCAATAGATGAACAAATAAATTTAGATAATCTCCAACACACGTTCATGATAAAACCCTTCAGAAACTCGGAATACATGGTGTCTACCTCAATCTCATAAAGGCCATCTATGACAAACCAACAGCCAACCTTATACTAAATGAACAAAAACTGAAAGATTTCACAATAAAATCAAGAACAAGACAAGGTTGTCCACTATCACCACTCCTATTCAATATAGTTCTAGAAAAAATAGCCAGGGCAATCAGACAAGTGCGAGAAATAAAAAGAATAAAGATAGGAAAAGAAGAAGTTAAATTATCACTATTTGCCAATGACATAATACTCTACACAGAAGACCCAAAAAACTCCATCCAAAGACTACTACAGGTAATACACAAATTCAGAAGTGTAGTTGGGTACAAAGTCAATGCTTACAAATCAATAGCATTCCTGTACACAAGGAAGAAACACACCAAGAGAGAAATTATAGAAATAACACCTTTCATAATAGCATCTAAAAAATGAAATATTTAGGAATCAACCTAATCTAGAATGAAAAAAGAACTATATGCTGAAAATTATGCTATGTGAAAAAAAAGGAGATTGAAGAAGATATTAGAAAATGGAAGGATATTCCTTGCCCTTGACTAGCAGGAACCAACTTTGTGAAAATCGTCATATCCCCAAATATTGTCATACAGATTGTCATGGTTTATACTGGTGGCCCCCAGGCCTCATGTATTTGCATCGTACATTTGTGACTGGTTCACTGTCTAGTGCTTGGATTGATGGTGTCAGTGCTATACCCTCCAAGGGGGTGGAGCCAGGAAGTGATGTAATGGCAGGAAGAAGGTGTATCTCTCTTTTTTGTCACTTTCTGCTTGCTGTTTGCAGCTGCCATGAACTGCGGCCACTCCATGCCACCCTGCCTTGGAGCCAAGTGAGTATGGACTGAAATCTCCAAAAACTGTAGGAAATAAACCTTTCCTTTCCCAACTATGGGCATCAGGTATCTTGTCTCACGATGAATGAAAAGTAACTAAGACAGAATTTGGTACCGAGAGTGGGGTCATTGCTGTGACTATACCTGACCATGTTTTTTGAGAGGCTTTGGAAATGGCTTGTGAGCGTAGTTTGGAAAGGTTCGGACTTGTCACCTGGATGCATAGATCTGGAGCTACTTAGTTTGTTCTGTAGAGGAGATTCTGGTCAGAGCTCAGGAGACCAGAAGGCTGATAGAAAGCCTGATAGTAAAGACCAGGCTTGCGAGGTTTCTGCTGGGAAGGAGGACTGTGTTGGTTGTTGGACTCCCTATGATGTGTGTTATGGCTTGGCAGAAAGTTTGTCTGCATTTTGCTGATGCCCAGAGACTTTCCTTGAGACTGAGATTAAGGGTAATGGACTGATTAATCTGGCAAAGGAAATTTCAAGGCAGTGAAACATTGAGGCTGTGGCATGGCTATTTGGCGGGGGGGCTTTTAGCCAGATCTATGCTGCAAATCAAGAGCAAATAGCCCAGCAGGATAATTTAAAACACTGTGATTTTGGCCAGAAGGAAAACTCCAGTAAAACTGTGGATTGTAAAGATAGTGCAGAGACTTTAATTGCTGAGAATAAACAGAGAGATAAGGAAGATGGCCACCAGGCATCCCAGAGAGCAGTGGGTCCCCACCCTTTCCAGCCTCCACACTGCAAAAGTGAAAGAATTTTCTCAGATGAGAAAGCTTCAGAGCACTATACTCCAGAATGACATGGGAGGCCACATGAGGTTCCACAATGGCGGCAGCCACATGAGGTTCCAGAATGGTGGCAACATAGAAAAGCTTTTCTTCACAATTGGGTTCACAGAGCCCAGTGACCTAGGCAATCGACCCCTGCAGTCAAGAGAGAGAAAATCCTGGCTACTGCTCCAACTGGCAGCAGGCCTTGGAAGCATCCACATGATTCTGACTTTAGGTGCAAGGAAAATGCACAAACTCTGAGGGTAAGAAGGCTTCCACCTCGATTGAAAAGGGCCTGGGAGGCCAAGCAGTGTGCCCCTGAGAGGGCAATTTGTAAAGATGTAAGGGTGAAGCCAAAGGTGCAGTGGAGACCCCAGAAGTTTGGAAAAGCCAAGAACGTGGATCATCTAAGGAAAGCTGCAAGAACTGAGCAGAGAAGGTTTAAGACAAAAGCTGTGGGAGCTGAAATCCCTGGAAGTGCCATGGGGGTGGAATCACACAAGCCTTTTGGAGCTTGCAACCAGATTGCTTCAAATGCTGAGCATGGAACTCTAGGACTTAATGTTCACCCTGCTGGATGTTGGACTTGATTTGTTCCCAAGGTTTTATATTCCCCCATTTGTAACTTTTGGAATGGTGATGTTTATTTTGTGCCTTTGATTTTCAGAAATGTTTAACCTTGTTTCCCTTGTACAGGTGGTTACAGTTAAGAGTTTGCCATAGATATTGAAGGAGACTTGGGACTTGGACTTCTCAGCAGTGTGGAACATGTTAGGACTTTGGCAAGTCTTGGAGATGGACTAAATTTTTTTATATAAAGATAATACATGAGTCTCTGTGGGCCAGAGGTGGAATGTCATGGTTTATGTCGGCATCCCTCAGCCTCATGTATTTGCATTGTACATTTGTGACTGGTTCATTGTCTAGTGCTTGGATTGATGGTGTCAGTGCTACACCATCCTAGGAGGTGGAGCAAGGATGTTATGTAATAGCAGGAAGAAGGTGTGTCTTTCTACTTGCCGCTTTCTGCTTGCTGTTTGCAGCTGCCATGAACTGCAGCCCTGCCATGCTACCCTTCCTTGGAGCCAACTGAGTATGGAATGAAATCTCCAAAAACTGTAAGAAATAAACCTTTCCTTTCCCAACTTTGGGCATCAGGTATCTTGTCTCAGCAACAAATAAAAAGTAACTAAGAAACAGATTTAATGCAGTTCCAATTAAATTGACATACACCACAGACATTGAGAAAACACTCCTAAAATTATTTGGAAACGGAAGAAACCTAGAATAGCAAAGGCAATTCTGGGGAATAAAGGCAAGGCAGGAGGCATGTCAATTCCTGATTTGAAACTGTACTACAAAGACACTTCTCAGCACGTTCAGGTTAAGAAGAGCATGCAGTGAACTATTTCAGATCTTAAAGGAAAACCACTTCCAACTCAGACTGATGTAATCTGCAAAATCTTCCTTCAAATTGTATGGAGAAATAAGATACTTTCATTACAAAGAACAGCTCAAAAACTTCATGAACACCGAACAAACCCTACAAAGAATACTGAAAGACATTCTACATACACATAGGATAAAACCATGAAGAAAGGCAGACAATGCAACAGAATGAAAATGTAAAAATACAACAGCAGAAAGATAACATGTCAAAAATAAACTAATATATAACAGTTACAACCATTAATGTAAATGGCCTCAACTCACCAAACAAAAGAAACAGACTGGCAGAATGGATCAAGAAACAACATCCAACCATAGGCTGTCTACAAGATACTCATCTAACCAAAAAGGAAACAGATAGACTGAAAGTCAAAGGATGGAAAAAAATACTTCATGAAACAGGAAACCAAAAAAAATTGGAAGTAGCTATTTTGCTTCAGACAATGTGAACTTCAAACCAAAAACTATCCAAAGAGATAAAGAAGGTCACTACATACTAGTTAGCGGAAAACTTCAAGAGGCAGAGATAACAATCTTAAATATATATGGACCAAATTCCAGAGCACCCAGCTATACAATGCAAGTATTAACAGAAATGAGAAATCAAATGAGTAATAACACAACTATAACAGGAGACCTTAATATGCCATTGACACAAAGGCACAGATCAACTAGACAGAAAATCAGCAAAAAATAACCGAACTCAATCACACCTGTGAACAAATGGACTTGATAGACGTATATAGAGTGCTCCATGCAACAACATCAGAATATACATTCTTCTCAGCAGTACATGGGACATTCTCTAAAATAGACCATATAATAGCCCACAGAATACATTTAAGCAAATTTAAAAGAATTGAAATTATCCCTTGCATGTTATCAGATCATAGTGCCATGAAACTAGAAAGTAACAATAAAAGCAAGTGCAAAAACCTCACAAACACATGAAAACTGAGTAATACACTTTTGAGCAATCAATGGGTCATGGAGGAAATTAAAGAAGAAATTAAATAATATCTAAAGGCAAATGAAAACACAAACACAAATTACCGTAATTTGTGGGATGCAATGAAAGCAGTGCTCAGAGGAAAATTTATTGCACTGAGCTCCCACATCAGGAAGACAGAATGAACACAAATGAACAACCTGATGCTACACCTCTAACATCTAGAAAAAGAAGAGCAAGCCAAGCCCAAAGCCAAAAGAAGGAAGGAAATTATAAAGATTGGAGCAGAAATTAATGCAATAGAGTCTAAGAAAATAATTCAAAGAATCAATCTATCAAACAGTTGGTTATTTGAAAGAATAAATAAAATTGATAAGCCCCTAGACAACCTTATTTTTAAAAGGAAAGAAAAAACTCATATTCATGCAATAGGGAATGAAAAAGCTGAAATTACTATACACTCAGCAGAAATACAGAAGATCATCAACACCTATTGTGAAAACCTCTACTCTCATAGATTCGATAACACAAAAGAAAAAAGACAGATTCCTAGATACATATGAACTACCAAAGCAGGGTCAGGAAGATGTAAAACTGCTGAATAGCCCAATTTCTATTACTGAAATTGAACATGTAATTAACTCCTTGCCAACAAAGAAGAACCCAGGCACAGACATATTCACTGCAGAATTCTACAAGAAATACAAAGAAGACTTAATTCCAACACTCCTCAAAATCTTCAATGAAAGTGAAAGGTAATTAATTCTTTCTGAGTCATTCCTTGAAGCAAATATTACTCTAGTACCAAAACCTGAGAATGAGCCAACTAAAAAAGAGAACTATAAGCCAATCTCCCTAATGAACATAGATGCAAAAATTCTGAATAAAATATTGACAAACAGGATACAGCAAATCATGAAGAATATTATACCAAATGACCAAGTGGGATTCATCCAAGGAATGCAGGGATGGTTCAAAAAACATAAATCAATAAATGCAATCCACTATGTCAATAGAGCCAAAAGTAAGAATCACATGATCATCTCTACAAATACATAAAAAGCGTTTGATAAGGTCAACACTCATTCATGATAAGAACCTTACAGAGAAATGGAATAGGTGGTCTGTACCTCAATAGGATAAAGTCCAGCTATGACAAACCAAAAGCCATCATTGTACTAAATGGTCTAAAACTGAAAGCCTTTACCTTAAAATCAGGCACAAGAAAAGGATGAACCCTATTACTGCTCCTAATCAACATAGTACTGGAAATACTAGCCAAAGTAATTAGACAAGAGAGAGAAATAAAAGGAGTAAAGATAGGAAAAGAGGAAGTTAAATTATCATTATTTGCAGATGACATGATATTTTACATAGAAGACCCCCAAAACTCCATTGAAAAACTCCTAGATGTAATAAATAAATTCAGCAATGTAGCTGGATACAAAGTCCAGCAATGTAGCTGAATACTCAAAAATCAATAGCATTCCTATACACAAACAACAAAAGCACTGAGAAAAAAATAAGAGAAGCCACACACTTCACACTAGCATCCAAAAAAAAATGAAATACTTGGGAATTAATCTCACAAAAGAAGTAAAAGTGCTATTCAAGTAAAACTATAATACCATGAAAAAGGAAATCAAAGAGGACCTCAGAAAATGGAAAGACATCCCTTGTTCATGGGTAGGAAGAACAAACCATTGTGAAATGACCGTTCTCCCAAAATTACTATACAGATTCAACACAATCCCAATGAAAATACCACTAACATACTTCATAGATCTAGAGAAATCATTCCTAAAATTCATCTGGAACCAGAAGAGACCTAGAATAGCAAGCTAATTCTAAGCAGCAAAGGCAATGCAGCAGGCATCATAATCCCTGACTAGATATTATACTACAAAGCTACCATAATACAATCAACATAGGACTGGAATAAAAACAGACCTGAAGATCAGTGGAACACATTGGAAGATACAACCACAACCACAAACTCACTCAACCACCTTATCTTTGATAAAGGGGCCAAACATGCTTGTTGGAAGAATGACAGTCTCTTTAACAAATGGTGCTGGAAAAATTGGCTGTCCATATGCAGAAGACTAAAACTAGACCCATTCCTATTGCCATGTACTAAACTAAAATCTAAATGGATCAGAGATCTAAATATTAAAACAGAAACACTAATCTGTTGGAAGACAAATTAGGTAAAAATCTCGAAGATATAGAGGTAAGTAGAGAATTCATGAACAAGAATCAAACCACATGGGAAATACTTTCCAGAATCAATAACTGGGACCACATCTTATTAAAGAGTTTCTGCATGTCAAAACAGAATTCCAGCAGAGAGAAAAGAAAACTCACAAATTGGGAAAAAAATCTTAATGGACTGTCCCTCAGACAAAGGACTTCTGTCTAGAACTTATAAAGTATTAAAAAAAAATCAGACCCTCAAAATTCAAAGACTCAATCCAAAAATGGGCATCTGAAATGAATACACAGTTCTCAGATGAAGAAATATGAATGACAAATAAATAAGTGAAAAAAGGTTCATCATAATTAGTCCTTAGAGAAATCCAAATTAAAACCCCACTGAAATTCCATCTCTCCCCAGAAAGAATGGCCAGAATAACAAAACCTACCAACAACCAATGCTGGAAAGGCTGTGGGGAAAAAGGAACACTTCTGCAATGTTGGTGGGAGTATAGCCTGATGCAACCACTGTGGAGGTCAGTCTAGAGACTCCTCAAACACCTGGGTTTGGAAGTCCCATTTGATCCAGCTATTCCACTTCTAGGAATATTCCCAGAAGATCTCAAAACATCCTACCACAGTGATATATGTGCACCCATGTTTATAGCAGTACAATTTGTAATAGCCAGATCTTAGAAATAACCTATGTGCCCATCAACTGAGGAATCCATAAAAAAAGTTGTGACATTTTTATACAATAGAGAACTACTCAGCTATAAAGCATGACAACATTGAGATATTTATAAATAAATGGACACAACTTGCAACCATACTCATAAGTGAAATAAACCAAACTCACTGATGTAAATACCAAATAATCTCCCTAATATGAGAGTTGGTAAAAGTATATAAGATTGTATGGGAATCATGATTCCCCATCTCATTGCTTTGAAGCCTTTCAATATTTTCATTCATCAGTTGGAATGGTTTTTTTCTCTTCTGTTTGACTTTATTATGTGTGATGGTATGAACAGCTTTTTAGAATAAAACAAAACATTATGGCAGCCATTGCTTATTTAATATTGTCTTGTTTAAAATTCCTACCGTGCTTCTATTCTTCTATTACCATCAGTTCTATCATGTTTTGTCTTAATGGGATTTTAATATATGTGACAGTATAAATAGAAATTTTTATTGAAAATTTGATGTTACAGTAGCCATTGATCATTCTCTGTTATTTGGTTCAGAATGTCCTGTAATTCTTTCATTATTTTGAATGGTTTTATTCTATTTCTTTATGTTTGATATTATTGTGTTTGAAACTATGCTCAACTATAGCAGAGAAAGAGATATTTTGATAGCTACTGTTAATGCCCAGTTGTCTTATTGTAAAGTGCTGTGTTGCTTATGTTGTTATCTTCTGATCTTCTTTGTTCTTTCCTCTTTTGTTTTATTCTCTTTAGATAAAAAAGAAATAATTTCTGCAATATTTTCAGAGATTATGTGTATAATGAAGGGTATGATTAGTAATTCCAGTGAAAACACACGTGAAAAACATAGAGGATCTCAGGAAAATGATAGAAACTATGAATGTCCAATACAAGAAAGAAAGTCATAAAACATATTCAAATAGATGTCCAGTGGATTATAAATTCCATTGACAGGATACATAGTAGAATAAGCCAACAGGAGGACAGAATATCAGATTCAGAAGACTTTTTATTTATCAAATTAAATGTGATTTTGTTCAAAATAGAATGCGATAATGACAAATTAGTCTATGAGCTGCTGTACTATGTGAAGAATAATATAGTCAGTGAAAAATCAATCAATTAAAAATCAATGAAAAGAGGAAGTCTCCCAGAAAGCAGCATCACGGCCTGTCTCTTTGGGACCCGAAACTCTTGGACCCACAGAGGGACATGGGCTGTTTGGATCGAAAGTCTGCGCAGACTTGCATCTCGGTGCGACTGTTTGGGACTGGTAGGCCCACTCTTCATCTGCAGGGAATGGCCTGGAGACCGACCTCTGGGCCAGGTCTGTTTGGGCCCATATCCCCGTCCTTCACAACCAGGAAGTCTCCCAGCAAGCAGCATCGTGGCCTGTCTCTTTGGGTCCCAAATCTCTTGGACCCGCAGAGTGGCCTGGGCTGTTTGGATCGAAAGTCTGCGCAGACCTGCATCTCTGTAGAGCTGTTTGGGACTGATAGGCCCACCCTTCATCCACATGGAACTGCCTGGAGACCTTCATCTGGGCCAGGTCTGTTTGGGCCTGTAGCCCTGCCCTTCACAACCAGGAAGTCTCCCAGAAAGCAGCATCGTGGCCTGTCTTTTTGGGACTCAAACCTCTCGGACCCGCAGAGTGGCCCGGGCCATTTGGATTGGGAATATTGTGGAGACTGGCATCTTGGCCAGGTCTGTTTGGGACCGGGAACTTTTCAGAAACCAATATTCTGGCCTGACTCTTTGGGATGTGTAGGCCCTTCACACACAGGGAACATCCTGGAGACCTGCTTGGGACAAAGCACGGTGCCCTGGCCTGCCTGAGATTCCACAGGCTGCAGGGTGGCCCCACCCAGCATTCACCTTACAATTTAGGGAGCCAGGAGTGCACAGAGGGAGGTTATGACCCTGTGAGGAAGCCAAGAGCCTGTGGGGGAGTCACTGCCCTTCCAGGAACTGAGGGTGTAAGAGGTAATTCACCACAATGCAGAGAAAGCTTTGGAACACTGCTCAAAGTAAGGAAATATAGAAAAATGACAAAAGGAAAGACCAAAAGGCAGGCTCAAAGCCCTAGCCCTCCCAAAGAAACCTTAGAAGCCGTGTACATAGAAGAAAAAAGAAGCCATACACTTGAACTGTCTGAAATGATATCAAATGAAATAAATATGCAAACAGAGAAAGATATAAAGAAATTCAAACCAGAAATACTTGCCCAGGTAAAAGAAGCATTGATAAAAATAGTGAAAGAAATAGTGAACGCATCTAGTGAAAACACAGCTAAAAAATTAGAGGAACAAAGCAAACAGATAGAATCCCTCAAAGAACAATATAAGAAACAAACAGAATGCCTAAAGCAGATTCAAAGGGATATACAGGAAATCAAAAATTCTACTGAAAGCTGTAAAAACCGCCTCAATGAAACTGAAGATAGAATTTCAGACCTCGAAGATAAGATTACAGCCACTGAGCAGGAAAGACAAGATCTTTTAAAAATAACAAAGAATCAGGAAATAACAATTCAACACCTGCAAGGCGATGTAAAGAAAAATAACATAAGGTTAATAGGGATAAATGAAAAAGAAGGGGAGAGCCCAAATGATATCAAGAGGATATTTACAGAAGTAATAGCTGAAAACTTCCCAAACATGAGAAGAGAAACAGACATCTGGATAAGTGAAGCATATAGAACTCCAAACAGCCATAACCAAAATAAAACTACACCCAGACACATAATAATCACCATGCCAGAAATCCAACATAAGAATAGAATACTAAAAACTGTTAGAG
>PVJX010035822.1:0-17971 GCA_004027295.1 Dolichotis patagonum | reverse complement strand
TACCCTGAAGACAGTGCATCCCATCTCAGATTTGTGTGGGGAAGCTTGCTAAGAGACTCAACTCACAAGTTCAAAAGACTAGAGAATCTATGATGCAACAGAGAAGGGTAACTAGCAGACTCAAACAAAAACAAGGAGGGCCATTCCAAGTGGGAAGGCAATGTGCTGAGTCTTTCCTGTGGCTGGATCTAGAATATCACCCAGAGGTCCACGTTTGGAAGAGCCTTACCCCTCATCTTGCTGCTGTTTGAATGTGGTGGAAATTTTAAAAGGTGAGACCTAGTGGGAGGAAGTGAGATCACGGGAGCATTCCGTTGAAGGCAATGAACACCACACCTGGCTTTTTCTTCCCCTCCCTCTGCCTCTCCTTCCCTCCCCCTCCCTCTCCTTGGTGCCATGAAGTGAGCAGCTCGCCTCTCTGTCCTGTGCTCCCACTGCAGTATGCTACCTCACCACATGGGTTGAAGCCATGACAAAGTAACCTTTTCTTTCTTTTAAGTCATATCTCACAGCTATTTTTCACACTGACAGAAAGAATAGTCTTGGATTTTCCAAGACTTGGAATAGTCTTGGACATGGTAAAGAATGGTGGAAAGATTCAAACTAAACCGGAAGTTCAGTGCTGACTCTACTTACATTTTGATTGACTATGATAAGCCCTTCACATTATCTGCCCACAGAGGAAAAGTTGAACCTTTCCCAGGGTGCAGTTACTCTACATGCAGTGTTCAAGTTGTCCACTCACTGACGCACGCAGTCAAGAACGTGACTCATGATCAAGAGAAATACAGATGTGTGGAACAGATCCACGGTGACACAGAGAGACGTGATTGACAATCAAGAACGGAAGTAGACCACAGAGGGAGATAACACAAATGTGGGGATCAGCAAATAAGAGCTTTATAACTACGCTAAACATTGGGCATTTTTTATTTTGGTACTAGGGCTCAAACTGACAACCTCGCACTTACCAGACAGGTACTTGAGCCACTGAGCTAAATCCCCAGACCTACATTGACGATTTAAATGTAGAATTGAAGTCTATAAAAATCAAATGAATATTCTAGTTTGTAAAATACAGTATGTATTTTTTTTAAATCAACAATCAAAATTGACCTTGTGCCGCTGAGCTACATCCCTGACCAAAATGTAGTATGTAAAATTTTTAAAAATACCCAAATATTAATTTTAAATCAGGGTTTAGAAGAAAATATCCGGAATGAAGCAACAGAGAAAGGAAAAGATGAAAATTCAGAAAACAGTATAAAAATCACAAAGGAGACTTTTTAAATCAATTTTAATGCAATTTAATCAAACTAATAAAAAGAGAAAAAATGCTAGAAAATATTTGCAGCAAGAATGGCTGTCAATCTCCTAGGAATAGTTAAGTGCATAAAAACACAGATTTGAAAGGCTTAGACCAATGTATTCAAAGAAATTTAGATTTACCATATATCACAACAAACATGCATCAAACCAAAGTTAAACAAAAATTCATAAAAACAACCAGGGGAAGAGAATATTTTAAAAAAGAAAATGTAACCTAAGACCTGGGTAATATGTACTGAAGGGATACGAGCCACCCTAGAATTCTGTAACAAACAAAGCTGAGCTCAGTACGAAGGAGCCACGTGCTGCTTCATACCAGGATGCATTCTGGGAACCACGTCCGTGACAATTTCATCATGGCGGGAACTGATAACGGCGGTGACATCACCAGACGATGTAGTCCTGAGGGATACCATCATCCTTGGGGTCCACCGTGGACCGAAACCTCTAACTGGAGATTCTTGGCAAGCACAGACTCAAAAGAGTTTGCCACCAGCGGGTACATATTGAAAAAAATGTTCCTCTTTTCTTGTAACAGATATAAAATACTGCAATTCATTATACAGGCCAGAGGTAGAAAACAATGAATATCAAAATAAAATGGAAAACCTGTGTTTATTTAACATTACCTATTTAGCTTCATTAAATACATGAGAGTAGCACTTAATTTGACAGGTGAAAAATATATTGGACATATTCTAAGATCCTTATGTTATCTGCGTGGGTGGTAAAGTAATCACTAACATTTAATTTTTGTATCAATCAAGAACTTGTTGCCCTTACTAGCATGATCATCAAAAGAATAGAAGAAGAGAATAAACCAAGCAAAGTAGTAGTGGAAAAATGAAATGTTGGGACACTTTTTTCTATTGGATAAAAGAAACAGCAAGGAGTCAAACGTGGTGTTACAAACGGAAGCTGTGTAATATCATGATAAATTTAAATTGAAATAAAAAAGTAATAGTATTTGAAATAGGTCTATATATGCACCTTGAGAAAGAAAAAGATTTTCAATGGAATTAAAAAAAATAAAAAGTTTAGTGCTAGCTAGCATGGTGGCACACACCTCTAATCCCAGCACTGGGGAGATGAAGTAGGAGGAATGTTAGTTCAAAGACGGCTTGGGCTACACAGCATGTCTGAGGTCAACCAGCACTATGCAGCAAGGCCCAGTTCTAAAGGAAAAAAAGAAAGAAAGGTTAGCTCTATGATGAGATAATCCAGTCCATCACTACGGATAAGAGCAGAACTATAACAAGCTCCAGTGTGGGAGCTGAGGTCCGTGTGGAGTTGCTCTACAAGACAGGATTTAAAACGTCTGGCTCCAACCAAAATCACAAAGCACATGAAAACACAGGAATACACTGTTTGTTGCACCAAAGGTAAAAGAAAAGGCAGATAACAGAGCTTTCCTGTGAGAGAGATTAGAAGTGGAATTTATCCGACACTTAGTCGTTTATAACACACTCACAGAGCTAAAGAAAATTGTGAATAAGCAAGTAAGGTATGAAAATATGGCGTCACATTCAATAGAGAATATGAATAATGAAAGATAAACTATTTTAAAAGAAGAACAAACGGGAATTCTGGAGCTGAGAAGCCAATAACTGAAATAGGGAAGTTCACCAGCAGGGCTCACCAATAGCTGCCAGCTGGCTGAGGGAAGAGCACGTGGTCCTGAAAGTAAATCCACGGAGATGGGCAAGCTAAGGGCAAAAAGAAATGAGCGTGAAGAAAAGCGGGCGTCTCAGCGCGTGGTCCAGCGTTCAGCACACGAACACACGTGCGTGGGGCACCTGAAGGCAGGAGGGAGGGGGACAGGCAGAAAACACGCTCAAAGAGAGGTCCGTTTAAAGTTTCCCA
This sequence comes from Dolichotis patagonum, assembly GCA_004027295.1. Taxonomy (NCBI): domain Eukaryota; kingdom Metazoa; phylum Chordata; class Mammalia; order Rodentia; family Caviidae; genus Dolichotis; species Dolichotis patagonum. Next base: position 14,779 of record PVJX010035822.1, on the reverse strand, counting down.
AATTTATCGAGAAACGATTACCTATGTGCTCACAAAGTTCAAAGATCTCCAACTAAGTTAAATAGGGAGAATCGCAGATAGAACCTCATCAGTGCTGAGAGTCAAAGACCAGGAGATGACCTTGAGGGCCAGAGGAGAAAAATCAATCTTTATCTCCAGGGAAACGCAGCAAGACAGAACCGAATTAGCAGACAGCAGAGGCCAGAGGCGTTAGGGTATCACACTCAACACGCTGGAAGGAAAAGTGGTGAGTGTGACTCCTACACCAGTCGGCACCACAGGAAAAAATTCAGAGGGAAATGAAGACTCGGAGGTGAAGAGATTTTACCAAGAAGTGTTGCTGGCAGCCCCTCCTGCAGACAGGGAAGGAAGGTCTTCCGGAGGGGCACAAGTGACCATGCACAGTAACACACATCCACGTGAGAGCGCACCGTGAAACCTTCCTGTGAAATAGTCTCGCCGTTATAAAGACAACACACGTGCACAGGTATTTCCCTTTGTTGTGATGGACTATTTCAAACAGTTCCAAAGCAATCAGAGCGGGAGGGAGGGGCGGAGAGGGGCCGTCTTGGTCCTCACAGGCGCTGACGTCGGACAGGAGCACGGAGCTCCGCGTGTTATCACATAGCTGGGAGACTATACGCAATAATTTTGCTTTTTAGATCAGAAAAAACTAGAAGGAAGAATTTTGAATGTTTCTGCTGTAAAGAAATGATAGATTTTTGAGGAGATAAGTATTTCTAAACTGATTTAAATGACACAATATGTAGATGCATTGAAATGCCACATGGTATCTGTATGAGTTACAAATAAATTTTCAAAGGTAACTAGATAGTATTATGTTTTGTATATATGTTTATAAAATGTGTTATTTGTGTGTAACATACAGAAATATTGTACTATGTGTAATATTTTCCAATAGCACACAAAGGAGGTATGTGAGAGCTCAGCTCCACTGGGTAAGAAAATGTAGAAGGTAAAGTAATTATAACCTCTCATAGGCTTCATAGCATTAGTAGATGTATTTACAGCATCACAAGAAAGGGATAAGAGAATAAAAGTGTACTGAAGTAATGTTTCCATAAAGAGCCAGACTAGTAAAATCAGAAACTTACTCAGATACATTAAGATGTATTTCATAAACCCTACAGTTTTTCTAAAAAATAACAAAAATGTGTTAACAAAAGGTAGTAAGGAAATTAAAATGTGACATTAGAAAAATACTCAAGGCAAAAGAGTGGAGAAGGACTAGAACAATGGGACACGTTACAGAAAACAAAAGCAGCGGGCAGAAATCCAGCTCTATTAGTCAATGTATGATCACATTAGAAGACAGACTGTCAGATTTTTTAAAACAACTTTTTAAAAGACAATTATATGGCGTTTATGGGAGACACACTTTCAGCTTGAAGATGCAAAGAGATGGGAAGTAAACGAAGAGGCAAAGACTTACAGTACATAACAGCAAAGCTGTGACGGAGAACCAAGTGGCACCAACACAGGGAGGCCGGAACCAGCCTTGTGTGCCCCCGGGCCCACTGGGGTGTCCCATGGAAGTCAGCAGATGAAGGCGCAGCCAGGGAGGGGCTAGGAGGCAGCAGAAGGGTAGCAAAGCAGAGGTGCAGGGACAGGCTGCTTGTCCTGTAGGACTTAGTTCTCACAATGTGCGTCCTAGCAATGAGCCACACATCACAGCCGCTGGCTGTCTGTGGGAGACAGAAGTCACAGGAGCCAGTGACAGGAACTGAAGGAAACTGGAGGTTACCTGGGCAACAGCCCCTAACAGAAATGGAAGGATCCTGGCTGGGGAGGGAGCATTTTGTTACAGTGCAAGCTATGGGAGTGAAAGGTCTGGGGAGGCTACACTTCTATCAAGACAGACACTAAAAATGTTGTAAGACATGAAGAGCGATATTTTATAAGACAAAACAGACAACATACCAAGAAAATATAGCAATTATTAATGTACATGCGCTGAATAACAGATCGCTAAGAGACAGGTAGCAAAAATTGACAAAAATGAAGAACTATTTAAAATTTTGATAATAGAGACTTTCATAATCCATTTTCAATAATAGGTAGAAGATTACAAGGAAATTTGAATTTTTGAAAAACATTATTGGCTGCACATGGTGGTGCATGCCTGTAATCCCAGCACTTGGGAGGCTGAGGCAGGAGGATTGCCATGAGTTTGAAGTCAGCCTGGGCTACGTAAGTGAGTTCAAGGCCTGGCTGAACTATACAGTGAAACCCTGTCTCAAAAAGAAAAAAAAAAAAAAAAAATTTAAAAAAAGAAAAACATGTACCAACTAGACCCAAAATACATCTGAAAAATATCCCCTGCCCCACAGCAGGGTATAAATTCTTCTCAAGAGCAATGAAATATTCTCCAGCACAGAAAATATTGCATGCCATGAAACAAATCTCAAAAATTATCAGAGGAAAATATAATACCAAGTATGTTCTCTGACTACAGTGGAATAAGATTAGAAAACAATAGCAGAGAAATATTTGGGAAATTCATAAATAATATGCAAATCAAAGGAACAGACTTCTAACGGGTCAAAGAAGGGATCAAAATGGAAATCAGAAAATACTTTGAAGCAAAGGAAAATAAAGGCACAATATACCCAAACTTTTGAGATACGGGTGACATGTTATTTGGACAGGAATTTATATTTGTAAATAGCCAAACAATGAAGGATCTCAAATCAATAACCTGAACTTCCATGGTAATTAATGAAAAATAACAAGAAGATGTTTGGACACATAGAAGAAAGTCATCAACCCTAGAATGGATAGTAATAAAATAGAGAAAAGAGAAAGAAAAAAACGTATGACATCAAAAGCAGATTCTTCAAAAAGATGACAAAATTGACAAACCTTTAGGTATTTTCAAAAGAAAAGAGACTCAAATAATCAGAATTAGAAGTGAAAGAAAGGAACCAGATGCTTTCAAGTACTTTCCAAGAAAATGTGGCATAACCCTTTTTGGAGTTCACCAAGGTGCTATTTCTTGAAATATAAACCGACTAAACTCTTTTGTCTCATCAAAAATAAAATGTTAGTGCAGAGATTTCTCCCCTTCTGCCAAGTGAGAGCATCGCAGAACAAAGAGACACCGCTTGTGAGGAGGCAAATCTGTTGCTGCCTTGATCTTGGGTTTCACAGTCTTCAGAACTGTGAGAAGTAAATTTCTGCTGTTTGTAAGGAAGAAGAAAAGGCACACACAGTGAGCAAGTGCACAGCGATGCTGGAGAAGGACTCTGCAGCACTGTCTAGCCTTTGCCCCACTGCAGGGGAGCACAGGCGGAAGTCCCCCAAGGGTGCTATGTCCCTGGAGCTTCCAAGGTGAAGCCTGCAGACAGCCTTGGAGGATGCAGACGGCCGCGGTGCCTCCTTCACAGTTTTTCTGGCCCTAGACAAAGGCACCGTCTTTATGCAACAGTCAGGAAAGTGGTCGTGAAGACGGGGATACAGTCTCTCTGCTGCGCGGGTTTAGGAGTCTGGAAATGCACCTGCCTCGCTGCAAAACAATCTATTGTTCTCAAGAGAAGCCTTTGCCTAGCTTTGGGCGTAATAATCAGTGTGCTGACCAAAACGCTGAGTGATTTCTTAGGGGAAATTTAAGTTATGCACACATCTCAGCCAGCGTTACTTACTGCAATTCCAGTGTCTTGCCCTAGGCACACAGATGCACGAGTGACCAAAGCTGACGGAATTACTGACCATGGCGGGTCAGAGTGGCGAACTAGCTGCTGCCTGCTGAAAACGTGCCCGACTCTGCACCTTTCTACGTCTTCATACTGTTGCTGGCTTAGCTAGCTGAGCTCGGTGTCCTGACATAAAGAGGCAGGGCGGAAGTTTTTCTTGCTTGAAAGTAATCAGTTTGCATCAATTTCTTTGTTCTCCTAGTTCCTCGGGGCCCTGTGATCAGTGTGAGATTGGTGGCTGCTGAGTGGCAGTGAGGGTCTGACCAGTGCAGAGATGGTCTGTGTGCTGCCTCCAACCCCCAGGCCACCATCTGACAAGATGCAGCTGTCTGAAAATCAAACTTCTAGAAACTCTCAATTGTGAGAAAGTGACTTCCTGAGGGAAGGGAAGGACAATGGATTCTCTTCAACACAAATAGAAATAACGCAAAATTAGAGCAGCCAAATTTCATATAGATTTTCAAGAAGGAAAATGTGTTTCGAGTCTTAAAAATAATATTATTCCAGGAGACACAGTATGGGACCCCAATACAGGTGACATGGATTGCAGCAGTCTTTGCTGACAAGTAATTTGATAAAAGCACCCAAGTCCTAAGTCTTTCAAGCTAAGTTCTGCTTTATAATCAACACAGAAAAACAAGGTGATTTTGACAAACCAGTTCTCCATTTGGAAACCTTCTTCATCATATAATATTCTTGTCAGACTCTCTCTGAATGTGGGAGGGTTTTGGCAGAAAACACGCAGAAAGTACAGGGGGGGGATATTTTTCAGTGAAACCCTACCCTGCGTGGCAAAGACTGCAGTGCTGAGGTGGTTTGGTGAGATTTTCTGCTGATGAACATGTGTTCATTCTTGAAGCTGAGTTACCACACAGGAATTCCACATTAATTACAGTGCACACACATGCTATTTCCTGATAGTGCTGCAGATAGCACAGTTGTGCCCTAACACCTGTTAGCTCTCTGCCAGATATCTACACAATAACAAGTGAACTGTCACGACACGAAGATTACATTATTTTACTTTTCAGGGAGCTACAAGGAGATGGGAGGATGTCAGGTAATGCAGTAATTATGTTAAAGTAACTTGATAATTTAAAAAAAATTCCTAGGTAATCTGCTGAAACATGCAGTTATTATGTGGCTGCATGTCCCATTCCATTATGTTAGCACAAAATTATGAGTTAGAATGCCTGAATGTATGTTTTTTGCTCTTTGAACAAAAGACACCAGACATTAAAGACTGGTGAAGAAGGCGAGATGTTCTTTCATGCTACATTTGACAAAAGAGTGAACGTTTCAAGAACAACATAATATATAATTTCTTCAGACTTCTTCTTAAGCCAAGGTCTAATGGAGAGGGGAGGAGGCTTTCTCTGAAAGACTATTTTTCTCATTTTGTAACTGGCATCATGTTCTGCTGCTAGAAGGAAGCAAGAGAAATGTCATTCACAGCACTCCTAGTAATAGCCATCTGGGACTTCATCTGAATGTTTGCACGGAAAAAATCTGGCCCTTCTCAGTGGCTTCAGGGAGACCGGGGTTTCTAGTCATCATATATGCTTCAGGGGCAGTAAGTCAGGCAGAGACGCGAACCGAGTTCATTATCAAGTGAAGCCACACACAGGGTGGGGGAGAAAGACAGCCGCCTTTGTGCAAAGAAATCAGAGGAATAAACCTATACATTCAATAATATCAAGGGTGGTTGCTAGAAATGAAGGTGGAAGGGGAGGCCGGTGATGCTGGCAGCAGGAAAGTGCTGTGTTGTGGGACGGGAGGATGAGCAAGCCATACGCACGATGTGCTTGGTATCACTGTCGTCTTGTGTCTGCATGCTATGGTGATGGATGTTGGGACACGTGCTGAGAACAGCAGTGCTGAGCAGTATCTAGTGACCTTAAGGTCCCGAGAGAGAAGGATGACGTGGCCTGGACACACACAACAGGGGATGGGCAGCCGGAGAGCAACGCTCGGGAAGTGAGACCAGGGGACCAACGCGGAGGGATAAACACAGCTGCAGCGCAGACTCTGGTCAGACGCTTTTCTGCAGCCCACCGGTAGCTTTTGATTTGCTGGGAAAGCTCGAGAAGAGAGACAAAGACGTGAAATGACTTTCATTTATTTCTGTCTCACATTTAAAAGGTCGGAGTTTGATGTTTCACACATATCTCGTTTATTTCCCAAAACTGATTACCCTGAAAAAACATTGGGGGTTATTCAGATCATTCTGGGACGTGTTCAGCTAACGGGGAATCACGCAGAGGGGTTACCACATCCACCTGTGTGAAACCGGATCGTTCCACTTCCCCACTTTGCTCGCAGTGCTTATCTTTGTCAGTTTTTATTGTTATTGTAGCATAGCTTCACTCTAACTTTGATATTATGGAATAAAGGCTCAAAATTGTTCACTAAAGCACCAAGTTGAGTTTTTAAAAACGATTTCTGAGTGTCTGTTTTATTGCAGTCACGTTTTTCACTTTCTGGAGAAAGGACAGTGGCCTGACCGGATAGCCAGCATTACATTCTGCTCCCGGTGGAGGATACTAGGCAGCAAGTTAGACATAAGTGTGGGAAAATCTATAGTTTATGTCGTGAAGAAATAAAAAGTGATAAGGAGTTCAAGTACCTGGACTGGCAGGGCCACCTTGGAATGCATGGTCAAGACAGACCACCTCGGAAATGGAGAAGGAGCCGGCGGGGGCAATGGGAAGGCACTGTATTAGGCCCCTGGCGTGGCAGGTACCGGCATGCAGGCAGGACAGAGGAGGTGCCCCTGGAAGAGTTAGGCTTCGTACACAGAGCAGAGGGCACCAGGGGAAATGAAGGAGGTGTCCTCACTAACCAAGTCTGCCAGGGAGATGATTAAAACTTGGTTAAGAAATGAAAAGCATAAAAAACAAAGCAACGAAATCTGAAATCTGTGTTTCATCGGATGATTCCTAGACTCCAACGTATTTCCTGTTAAATAAGAGTAACAGAATTTTATCATTCAAACTAGAATCATTGTGAGAATGGAAGAAGTCACATACATGTAAAATACATAAACATGTTCCTATAAACAGGTATGTGTACACATAAATATGTATATACTATATGTACAATTAAAATGTGTATGATCTGCTTATAAAGTGGATTTAATGAGACTTTTTGAAATCACATATCTTTCCTAAAAAACTGTACTCATTTTTTATACTAATGCAAGATAAAGTTTTTACTAAATATTTATCTGAATACTAATTTTAATGAGCTAAACATGAAAAACAACAGCATTAATATATACTCATTCTTTACAAGTTTTGTTTTTTCACAGAAAAATTGCAGCAAGGAGCCATGGCACAGGACTGCAATCCCAGCCCCAAATGCCACTTACCTTACTGTAACTAGGGGCTCACCTCTCACTCTGCTGACCGGCTGCAGGACAGGGTGTCACCCTGGTCAGGTCTGGAACTTGGTTCACGTCTGGGCGGTGCTACTTTGATGGCTGCACAGAAGAGAGGATGCACTACAAATGCTCCATGGGGAACCCCTAACTAGATCTGGGGTTACAGATAATTATTATAGTTACAAATCAAAAGTGCCCGTTCTCTGTTTCTGCACATTGATTCAAATTGGTGTGGCTACTTCAATAAAATGTGTCCCTGTCTGTGTTGGGATAATGGTGGGAACTTTCATTCGAGTTTCTCAATATTCTTAATATGACTACCCTTGAGTGAAGCAATATTGACTTAAGCTCCACTATTCTGAATGAACATGTAGATATTTCTTTGAAGTATTAAAAAGTATAAAGTTTATAGCTGATCTTATGAAAGATGTCACCACAACTTTATTAACCTACATGATCAGGAGTCGAGGAGGCTGCTTGTCTCACCTCGTGCCGTGCAATTGAGCATTTGGAGAAATGATCTGGAAGGAAATGAGGGCAGATGCAATGAACATAGAGGACTGGAAAATATTTTATGTGAACCACACTAAAAACTCAGCTGGCACCAGACAGCCTGTGGTTTCCGTCTCCAGCCAAGCTCACCTAGTCAGGGCCGGAGGGCTCCCTGTGGAGCTGCTAGAAAATGCATGAAGACGTTCTGTGTCCCTGAAGGAGCCTGGAGGACACAGCAGAGGCTCCCTGGGTCCCTTCAGCTGAACATGGAAAGTGAAGAGGGCAGAGGCCATGTTGGGCGAAGACAAGGAACAATGCTGTGTGGGAAAATAATGATGCACAATGAGGGAAAAGGGAGACACAGGCCGTGTGGTTTTGACCTTGGAATCCAGCATGAGCGTGGATGGTGCAGGGAGGGGCAGAAGTGTTCAGAGACCCGGGACCAGAGCCGTCAGTCCCGGGGAGGTGTCCGCTGGAAGAAACTCGGACCTGAATGGAACTGCAGCCTCACCCAAGTACTCTGTGCGACCAAAGTAAACAATTTTGAAACTTTGATTCTCATTATTAACTTTTTTCAAATTTTCCTAGTATTTTGGCATCCACATTCATTTTCCTATGGGAAGGAAGAAAAGCAAACAACAACAGAAAAATAAAAAGACAAGCATTTTTGTCACTGCGGTCACTGCCCCATTGTCTCTCCTCTCTTTTCCAGTTTAGTTCACACCCTCTGCTGCTTCGTACTTCATAGCATGTATGGAACAGGATTCCCTTCCAATGCTAAGCCTCCGGAGGGTGTGCCTCTCCTGTCCTGGGTGGTTTTTTCATAAGATTCATGGAGAATTCTACTGTATTTTTCTACTAGTTTGAAGGAATAGGGAGAGACTCAGAGGGCAGCTCTGAGATCCGTATGGAGAGAGGGAAGCCATAGATATTCACACTGAATGATTTTAATCTTATCCAAGAAGAAATGGCAACAGTCATTGCATTTTCATTTCCCTTTTTAACAGAAATCTCTGTGCATGCCACCTAATTAGATCTCACTGTCAATTAGAGACCCTCCTAGGTGCACTATCCTAGGTGCACTATCTCCATCACCTAGAGGTCCAGGTTGCCTAACCATTCAGAAACAGCATTCCTTCTTTAACTGCAAGGATAATTTTATAATGGCAGATTCCCAGAAGGATTGCAAAAGCTGAATTAAATATTAAAAGTTAAACATTTTAAGGAAACAGTAAAACAATCATTGTTTCACATTTGTCTAGCCTCACATCACTGACTATTTTTTCCCCATCTAATACCCAATGGGACTTATCCCTGATCCACCAAATTATTTTTTAAATTCCTAATTACATGAACAGAGCTAAACATTTCAAAGTAAAACCATGGTCAATAAAAATGTAGGCTTTTCAGTAAAAAGCATCAATAACAGAATAAAATCAAGATACTGGAAACTGTTGTAGTGAACTGGTCATTAATGGTAGGTGAGCAGCAGCTGTCTGTCCACTGCTATTTAGCCAATAAATAGTGCTGATTGAAAAGCAAGCACTTCTGTGGTTAGAGATTCTGCTTTCCATTCTCTTTATGCTTCCAGAGGGAGGGGCTTCTATTGGGATAATTTATGATCCCGTTTCTTCTACTGATTTGAAATGACTTTGAAATGCCCACTGCTCTATACTGAACTCTTTTTTTTTTAATTGAGAGAGACTAATAACATGGGGCCATGCCTAGGCAGATGAATTCAATTCAGAGGATCAATATTAACTAGCTCACTCAATAAACATACTTGAAGCCACTTTCTTTAACCTCTGTCAGCAGCAAAGGTGACATTTTTAATCTCCATTTGTCTGAGTCACTTTGTTCCTGATACAAGTGAAGAGAAAGGGCGTATTTCATTGAGTCCCCTTTTATGGAATCAGATACTATTCTAGATGAATATAACAAATTAGCTTTCATATATTTTCTAATGCATAGGGTGAAAGAATAAACATAAGGATCATTTAAAATAAATGAGCCTGACTCTTTGGTTTTGTATCTAAACTTACCTTTGACAAGCTGTGTGCTCTAGGGACAGTCGGCTTGGATATCTCTGAGAGTTGATCTGCTCATTTGAAGAGAGAGGATCACAGCCCCGACCTCGCAGGGATGACACAAAGCTCCAGCGAAATGCTGAAGCAAAAGCTTTCTGTAAACGCTGGTGCTCGGTAAACACCTGTGTTATTGCTGCTCTGGGAACTGGGTTTCCAGCTTAGCTCTGCACTGTCAGCCTCTCCCATACCCTGCTGCTCCCACTAGCTGAATCCCCATTCTAATTATTTACCTGAGATAATCACAGTGTTTTTCTTGACTCCAAACAGGGACTGGGCCCATGGCCATGCACACCATCACCACAAACCAGCGTCCGTCCGAGATCTCGTCTAGCACTGTCACTGTCATTAGGGTCCCTGCTGGGCTCTGCAGAGGTGGTTTTTTTCACCTAAATTTCTGCATGTAGCTGATTGTCATATTTCTGTACTCTTGTGCTTTCCGTGTCTCCCTCAGTACGTGGCTATTTTCCATTATCAAGAACACTGGCAGGTGTGCTAGGATCTAGGAACAAATCACAGGACTCGTGCCCCTTGTACACTGCAACGTTTGGAAGGCAGTGTGGCGAGCTTTCTCTCAAACAGATGGCTTAGGACAGTTGAATTCTATGAGTCGTAGAATGAGTCAGTTTCAAATAAAATTTATGACCTTCACACCTTCTAATCCAAGTAAAAGCAGCTGAAAGTTACATATATAGAATTTATTTAAAGAGTTTCCAGATAACAGGGATTGAAGAGAAACACCAAAGACCGGCCCAGAATAGCAGCCAGGGCGTTTCTTCAACAGCTGCAGCAGGTCCAGTGGAACTTTAGCCTCGACAGCGAATCAAGGCTGAAACTTGACAAGCTTGCTAACAATAGTGCACAGCTCTGCGCAATGGTCCAGGGCAGGACTCACACAACAGAGAAAAGCTATGCAGCGTATCCTTCATATTATCTGATGGCATATATGAATCATCCCAGAAAACATTTCCCAGGAAACCCGGAGTGTTGTACAAGTCAACTCCCCTCCAGTGAAAAGAACATGCGGTCGTGTTATTAGTGGAAGTAGACGCGATCTCAGCTACGCCGAGAGTGGAACTGCTTCTGTTTGTGAACTGTGTAGAGTAGAGATACTCCTGCTCCATCTGTGTGAGGTCAGCTATTCCACCTTTGCTGATGACTTTATTCTGGCTTCATCTTCCTGATGGGTCGTTAGGAAGACAAAGAGAGGCGGCTACTGAGGGCCGTGTGGTGGTGATCTGCGGGTCCAGTGTGGAAGTCGGTTCCACCCTTGACCTTGAGGATGTGCACCAGTTTGGACCGACCTTCACTCCCAGCCTCTCCAGCCAGGTCTTCAGGCAGGAGGGAGGCTGGAGAGCATGGCTTGGAAGAGGACAGCAGGATGCCTGGGCAGATGCGGAGACAAAGTATGATGCTCCAACCAACAGAAGCACTGCCAGGAAAGCATCTCCAACTTTCGGTACTGTTGTAGTGTCCACTAGGGAGATACTGAAGCGCTGGGCAGACGCATCACTATTAAAACAAGCCCGGAAGTGCCGCCTCCAGGGTTCCTGTGTCTTTGATTCAGGAGCGCTGTGCGTGGAAGGGGTTCAGTTGACGCCGGAAACATGGCAGCAGAAACACAGGCTTCTGAGTGAAAGCCTGTTGAAGGAAGGCTTAAAATTCGGAAGACTTCAAGGAAAAGTCAGATTTATCCATAGCAAATAGGAGATGGAGGACAGGGAAAGGGAGAGGGAAAGATAATGTAAAATAGAACCAAGATGTGTCATGTACATATAACTAATATCCACAATGAAAGTAGTCAATATGTATCCCAAACAGGTACCGATAAAGGAAAACAAGTAAGAAATATGACTTGAAGAAAATACCATGAATACTATAATGTTAAAACTTAAGGAAGATAACTATGAACAAATAACTTATACTAATTCATAAAAGAAAATGCATAACATGTAATAAGGCATAAAGAAGGCGGTTATGATGAGAGGTAAATTAAAACACTGGAAGAACACTTTCAACCACGTTTCAGAACAATCAGTAATTACAGCATCTCGGTTGTCAGTTTTCAGGTGAAACAGGCAAGAGCCCAGCACTGGAGGCCTGTGTTTTACATTGTTGGAGGGACACTGTCCAAAAATGGATAAATCTTACTATTCAGCAATTTCAGTCCTTGACAACTGTTGCACATGCACGAGTGTGTTGAGTTACTATCTGAAATGACAAATGGAAGCAACATAAATAGTAAGTTCCAAATCATTGTGGGTTCTGATGTATTCATATGATGTCCGACTATGCTGCAAGGACCTTAGGTAATGGTAACATTTTCCTAATATTTTTAATGTGCAAAATTAAGTTAAATGGACATATGACAATGTGTGTGTAAATACACGGTGGTGTGTAGTGTATGCTTATAAAACAGAACATGTATGCAGTTGTGCCCTGGTGTTTGCAGTCCAAGGGGTCCAGGCTGGGCTCTGTTTCTGGCATTCTGCTTATGTTTCACCTACATTGCTTATCTTCAAAGACACTTTCCTCTTCTCTCTCTCTCTCTCTCTCTCTCTCTCTCTCTCTCTCTCTCTCTGTTGCAATGGCCAAGCTGCACTTACATTATAGGTGTTTGGAAATATTTTACTGTCTTAAAAAATCTACATTTATCTTAAATGGATTGATCTTTGTTACTGTCAGGGTTGCAAGGAGAACAACTACACAAAGGACACGCGATTTACAGTGTTATTTACAGTGGTCACCCAATGCGTCAAATGCAAAGAAAGTGCAGGAAATCTGTCCCAACACTAAAGGCCTAGAAAATCCAGCTGAGGGCCTTGAACCCATGGCAATAACCTGCATGAGTTCTGCTGAAAACCTAGAGCCCGTGACAATGACTCATGCAAGGCTATTTCGTGGATCTGCACTGAGAAGGCCCAAAGGTCAGCAGTGGAAGCTAGAAAGTCTGTGCCAGCGGGTGAAGGAGCTGTGACAGCAGGCTGAAGGTTTTGTACTGGAGCCAAAAACTAATGCTCAAAATAAGGACCAGGGCTCCCTTGAACAGTACCACAGCCATCCTCAGCGACAGTGAGGTCCCGAGATTCTCCGACAATGAGAACAGCTGAGTACATGTCAGGAAGCCAGCATGGTAAGTTTCTCCTGGAGATTAAACAGCACACATCTTCCCTTCTGGAGCCAGGAAACGATGCTCAGTGTAAGGACCAGAGCTCCCCAAAGAGAACCACAGCCACTCTCAGCAACAAGATCCCCAGCTCCTTCAGTGATAATGGCTGAGTTTGTATCAGCGGAGCCAGCGTGACAAGTTCCTCCAGGAGAACCAATGGCTCCAAACAACACTTAGGAGAACCCACACCGCTACTCTTCCTCACCAAGTCTCCTTTTTTATGCTGGCAGCAGTGTTCCAGTGGGCCATGCACGCTCAGCACCGTGCTGATTCAGTTCTGCTGGTGTTTAAGTTGATCACCAGTTACTAATCCACTACAGTCTTCTGGCTAGTGCAAGAAGCTACGTGACACGTATTTTGTATCATTACTGCAGAATTCTGTGTGGTGTATATTACTAGCTTTAAGATGGAGAACTCAGCTGTATTCCCTGAAGTCCAATAACTAGTAACATCAGAGAAAGGAAATTTAGGTGGCGGCAATGCGTCTCCACGAGGCACTGCTTGCATTCTGTGCTAGCTGTCACTCTGGCCTCATCTCACTGCTCGCTCCATTCCCACCCAGCTGTGGGAACAATGGCCTTCTTTCTTTCTCGAGCTGCCCAAGCGCTGATTGTCAGGACTCCGCAGAAATTCCCTTCTGCCTAATGTGCTCTTCACAATGACCCACGTCTGGGGGGGGTCCTTCCTGGCCCTCTTTAGCTCAAGGCACCTCCTCCAAGAGTTCCTTCCAGTGTAGCCACACTACTCCGTTCTCATGTCACCTTGCTGTAAGCATTGGCAGAGCCCAGTAGATAAATTCCTACTGCGTGGCCCACCTATTTGTTTTCTGTCAGTCTTCTCTCTTAAAAATGCAAACTTCAAAAAGCGTGAATGTTGTTTGTCCGACACCATGCCCTCACACCTGGAATGCCACCTAGATGGTGTCCAGCATGGGTTTGATAAATGAATAGACGACTGTCTCTAGCTTGCCTAAACACAGAAGGGCACAAGAAATGTTTTAGAACAGGATCTTGCCCTGAGACCTTGGGTCCCAGGACCTGGTATATTTTTATGCAAGAACAGGCATATGGGACTAAATTAGATTAAAACTATGGGGTAGATTTAACAGCTACTAAAAATAAGTATCAACACACAAATTTGGATGTTAGCAAATCCATTCCAGATCTTTCAACTAATTCTATATATGTAACAGAAATTTAGAATATCTGTCTTAAAACATACCACATGTCAAGGGCTTAATGCAAAGTGAGTTGGGAAGAATGCTGTGCGCACACTGACAGCCTCTGTGTATCCAGGAGGACACAAGGGCCACCCTAGGAGAGACGTGAAGCGCTCTGTGATTCAGAGAGGGTGCGTGTGTGGAGACGGGGGTGAGTGACAGGCAGCTACTCTGGGTCCCCTGAGAGGAGGGACGCCCTGTCATTTATGAGTGTCCACCCCGCTCCTGATGCCCACACACTGGGTTCTATATTCCCACCCTCACCGTCACTCACGGAAGACAAAACACACGTCTGTTGAGTGAAGGAGGGTTTCCGGGGTTCAGATCCAGAGAAGACAAGGTGACTCTTGCTTCCTAGGGAGTTTTTGTCTACCTGCCATGGGGAGCACCAGTTCTAACAGAATTCGCGTTGGACCTACGAAGGCACTCTGCGAGCAGCTGGAGTTTATTAGTGGTGAGATCTGCAGAGCTCAGTGTGCTGTGTTAGGAGCCCGCTTTTCTTAGGGTGCCCTGCGGTACGTGTCATGGGAGGCCCTTTTATGGACTGAGCTTCTGCTCTGGACCCAGCAGACCCGAACAAGGGAGAATGAGGTCACAGGAAGGTGTCATGGGATCAAACTGACCTTGAAACGGCCAGCGTGCTGAGACAGAGGACATTCACAGTGACCCAGCGGAAGGGTTAGCTGTGGAGAGAAGTCTCCTCTGTGGGGAACCTAAATG
>PVJX010035821.1:0-17956 GCA_004027295.1 Dolichotis patagonum | reverse complement strand
GACATATTTTGTTGAGGTCAAAGTTAATCTCATAATTAGCTGACCTGGATTTCAGTTTTTCGGTTGCTATAGCTTCCAGTGTGGGCTTGGCTTGGGCTGCCTTGGGCATGGTACAAGTCCTGGAGTCTTAGAGGGTTTTGCTTAGTTTATCCTTTCCATGTTCCACTATCAACTTTTCGCACACACTTACGGTTTATATCTTGAATGTTCCTCAAAATTTCCATGTGTTCAGCCGTGGGGATTTTGGAAGGTTATTGAATCATGGGAGAATATGCTCAAGAGCTGATTCATTGATGAGTCTACTGTTAAAAGTGTTGTTAAGTAGTGAGGACTGATTCAAAGAAATATGTCACTGGAGGCATGCTTTGAGAAAAGATACCTCCTTCCATAGCTCCTCCCTTCTCTGTTTCCAGGTTGCTATTTGATAAGCTGCTTTTCTACTGCCAAGCCCTTGAATTTTGCGAACAGTTCCTGGTGGGCAATAATGCTCAAAGTTCAGAAGACCAAAAGCAGAGAAGAATGAGGACAGTAAAGATTAGAGTCAGCAAGTTTCTCCTGAGAATGGGAACTGAAAAGGAAACTGGACTGGAGGGACTGTATGCTATACTCCAGTAGAAGATTTGTTTGCATTTGGGCTTTAACTTTGCAGGAAACTGAGATTAAAGACAGTAAATTAATGTACCAGGTGATTGGAATTACAAAGTATCCCAAAATTTAGGCTGTGACATGGGTAATCTGCTTATAGTCAGGTTTATTTTGAAAACTAGGGGCAGAAAAGCAGAGCATAAATTATGAAAAACTTACATTTGACCCAGAATGAACCAAATTTTGAATTGGAGCCCAAAGAGGCCCTATAATACAGTTGCTAAAGTGATTAACACCATCAAAAAAAGAACTAATTATTTTGTACAGGAACAAAACTAATGATGCCTTGGGGGCACCTTAGGAATCAATAAAACTCCTTAAATTTAAAGGTGTAGAAGTATCAGCATTTCATTAAAGAAGAAAGTTACTGAAACTTCTGCTCAGAGAGGGGATCCTTAGGGAACTGGTTCCCTGGGGTTCATTTCACCATACTTAGCCATCAAGAAATTTAGATTCTGCCATACCATGGTCCAAGGTGGACTGGCCCTTGCTCACTTGATGGCAGACCTTAATGTCATTCAAGTGACACTGGTTTTTCAAGGATGCAGCACACAAGCCTTATGGGGTCGTGGAAGTTTTCACCCATATTTCAGAAAAAAGGGCTAAGAAGGAAGGCAAAGATGTGTAATAGGATCACAATCCTCACTAGGAGCTCATAAAAGACCAATGTACAAATATGTCAGAATGAAGTCGAAGGTGCCATGGAAACCCCATCAAGTTGAAGACAGGATGACCCTCTGCTGAGATGAGATTATCCTTTGCTGAGGAAAGGTGCAGGCATTAAGCAGAGTCAGACAAAGGTGGAAACCATGTGGGCTGTAACTGGCAGGGGCAAAAGACTTCGGCTTTCCCAATCTCTTGGAGCTCACCTCGCATTACAACCTGGCCCTGGTGCTAGACATGGAACTACAGGGTTTAATGTTTGCCCTGCAAGGTTTCAATCTTACTCTGGTTTTGTCACTCTCTTTTGGAATGAAAATATTTACCTATGCCATGGTATGTTGGGAGTAGTTAATTTTCTTTTTAAAGGGGATATAGCTAACGAGTTCGCATTGATGTTCAGAGTAGACTTTTGACTTGAAGCTACAGCACTTGTGAAACTGTTAAGTCTTTGATGACTCTTAAAATTACATTACATAAATTATACCTAATGAGATGAACATGAGATTTTTGGGTACCAGCAGAAGAGTGTTATGGTTTAGATCTCCAATATACTGCAAAATCTCATGTGTTTGGATGCCTTCCAAAGCCTCATGTGATCACAGGTGGAGCTTTTCAGAAATATCTTGATCTAGGGTGTGATGATCGAATTAGATATGCAAAGCTGAGATTAAGGTCATATGGTTACTAAATCAGTCCATTGGTGGGGTTGCCATTGTTCCGGTTGTGGTTTATGGAGAGGCGACTCTGAGTGTGGGTAACGTCACCCAAAAGGCTGGGTTGTTGCTGCATCTTCATCAGAGAGGTCAGGTCCCACCCAGTCCCAGCTTTTTTCTATGTGTCTTACTTTTTCTTAATCTCTCAATGCCCCCTCTCAGGACCTTTCTGGTCATGGCAATTTTGATGACCCAGTTGCCTGTATTCCAGCAGCAGGTGATCTTTGTACTATATAAGGTATAAATCTCTATTATGTTCATTCCCTTTGTACAGATAGAAGGTTCTTTTTTACATATTTCCTGCCTTTCCAATGGAAGTAGATGGCTTTTTCTTCCACTTTTTCCAGCAACAGCTACTTTTTCAGCAGATGATTTTTATTTCTATTACTTTTGCAACAACTATCTCCTTTGTTTGGGAATAGAAGAAGGATTTTTTTCACTTGTCTGGTATCAAATGGCCATTGCTTCATATTCAAAAGCTTCTATGCACCAGTGTATGGAGCTTTTCCATGTCTTTGCCCTCACAGTCTCTCTCGTGATCATGTAGTGGAGGCAGATGAAAATGAGTTGATGATTACATGTGGAGTCCTTTCATATCCAGGATTCCCAAGCATTTTTGAATTCAAGGCATCATTTCTCAAGGAACTGATATTCTTGTCTTCAGTAGTTACAAATTCACTAAAATTTCAGTAGTCTTCCTCTCACTGTGTTTATGAATGAACTCTACTGAAGGGCTAAGCAACTCGCACATTGTACCCATATTCAAATGGTTTTGTTTTCCTAAAGAAATCACTTCATTTGTTTACTTTATGGTTTCAAATATTTATGGATTCAAAGTTACGGTTTTATAGATAATCTAGGTCTACATTGTCATTAGAGTAGGAACAATGTTCACTTGTCATCTTCTACATTTTTAATCATAGATAGCTACAGAACAAATTTGGAATTCTGACAAATATCCAGTTTGGGTGCAAAGAATATTTTTATGATGTATAGATTATTATACATCACAGTTTTATAATTCTTTATAAATTATGAAAATATCAAGTAAAATATTAGTTTAATTTAACAATAAAATATTGCCATTGTACATTTCACGAACAATATTGCCAGGACTATGTTGAAATTTTATTTATTTATTTGTTTATTTATTTGGGATACCAAGAATTAAACTAAGGACCTCATGCTTGCCAGACATGTGTTGCACCACGGAACTAAATCCCTAGCTAAGTTAGAATTTTAAAAGTGTAATTAGAAGTAAGTTTTGGAATAATAATAATTGATCATAAACTGACTAGAATTAATTTTGATAACAAATAAACTCCTTTTGTGTGTGTTTACCTGAGCTTAAATGAAGATTTGTGATGAGAAACAATTTTTCTAGAACTTCTGTTTTTCTCCAGAAGACATTGTTATTTGTGATACTTATGTAATTATGCCAGTGTAACTCAAGGATGTAATGACATCTCTCTTTGAAAGCATTTAAATAACTCAGGAAATTGCTTGCTGCTCTGTTTCCTGACTCAAAAAATCTACTTCTGCCCTGTTCATTTTATTATACAATCTGTCTCAACTCATCCAGGCAAAATATATTCTATAAAATATAATGTGCACTGAATGTTTTACGGGTTGGTGGCCATATAATCGAATCCATTCTTGCATCTATATTTGTACATAGACATTTAGTATATCATACATAAACAGTTATGTTTATAAATGTGCATGCAAGTACTGTTTGAATAAGGATTTACATATATTTTCCTTCCTCAATCATTGCAGTTCACTTTAAAATTGCATATTCTATGAAGTATTATTAACTTTATGGGTTATAAAAGAGTCATTAGGTAAAGAATGATGGTAGAGTAACAGGTCAATCAAACTGTAATACGTAATTAGTTCGATTAGAAGATTTAAAAAATTTGGATACTTTTGGATTCTTTTCCTCCATAAATGTATTGATGTTATTTTTCAGTGCATAATATGAGACTATTATCTACTGTGTGTAGGGGAGAACATAAATTTACATTCGTGATTGGAGAAACTGTTTTCACACAGGTGGTAAGTTGTACACTAATAGTAGATAAAAACAGGTAAGAAAGCAAGTTCCTTAAATTCCTTCTCTGTTGATCTCAAAAATTGTCAATAGCAGAAATTTGGGCTTCATCACATGAGGAAGACCTTACTTTGTCTTCATGTTTTATTATAAAACCATTTTTGAGAAGTGTTTCTGACCCTTCTGGCTAAAGTGAGCATAGACAGCACAATTTTATTCTAATTTTCTTATTCATGAGTCTGTATAAATAGTTTGAAGCCCCTATAAAAGCTCAAGGCTTAATAAATTGTAGAAACTGCAAGACAAAAGGATGAGTGAGAAAGAGGGAAATAGCACCTGGTAACAAAGCTGCGTAAGTAAACACTGGCAGGAGGTCATAATTCTTCCACGTATTTTGAGTGAAATTTTGATATTTGCCCCATGAACACTCAACTTTAACAATGGTATTTTAACAAGGTACAATTTAAATTAAATAACATATTTTGTAGTAACTAATTTTTAAAATAAGTTTTAAAATAACTATCCTGATCTATTGACATTTTAACGCTAAGAAGTACATTTGGTGCACTTAAATTAATGGACATTTAAAATTTTGTAAATTAGGAATGAAGTGTTTTTTTTTTCTTTCCCATTTGCTGTTTTCTTGCTCCACGCGCAAGAAGCTGACCTCAAATTCAGCTGGTGGCCTAACATGCCTTCTCTCCTCATCCTATCTTGCTTCTATTTTGCTGTTAACCTTTGTGTGAATTTAACTTTCAGAGGGATCAAGAAGTGTGAAGATGTTGTTAAACTTTGTCTTTAGCTAATATGTATATAACTGAAAAGTTATTTGGCCACTTTAGGTTTAATTATTATTTTTTTTAATCTCTAAAAGCACATCTCTAAAGACCTATCCCAAAAAAATAAATAAATAAGAAATAAAGACCTATTCAGGGATTATGGAAATGAAAGATCAGCTGGGACTCAGGTCAAATATGTATACCAAGATCAGATACATAAATCTTGTCTGGAAACTTGAGATGGCAAGAAGAACCAGCAAACATAGAATCTAGGTTTCTGCAAAATAGTCACATAGCCTGCAAGAAAATAGTCATCACAAATGAAGCAGGAAATGCTTTCACAGAAGAGAATTTGGGTAATTCTGAGACCAACTGGAAAATTATTCTAGAATGTCTACAATTTCAATTTACTTTAGGTACATGCTAATACAGATTGCTTTTTTTTAATGCAGTAAGAATGGTCAGCTTCAACCAAATTCAATATGAAGCTCTTCAGTGTGAGTACACAGAAAAAGAACGGAAGAGCTCCCTCTGCTACCATCTGGCAATCTACCTGGATACTGCATTTTCGTGTAGCCTGATGGAAGTGTAAGAAGATTCAACTTCAGGTTGGGAATTTAGCTCAGTGGCGTAAGCGTCTGCCTAGCAAGTGCAAGGTCATGAAACAAACAAAAAAAGAATATGCAATTTCTCATTGACATGGGACTCAAAGTCACTGGAATCCAGAAGAGATCAACAAAAATAATGTTGAGGGGGCAGATTAGCTGGACCCAGTAACGAGTACCACTTCACTTCAAGAGTGAGTCTCTAGAAATCCCACTATGCTTTGCAACAGAAGCTTGGAGACATCATAACTTGGGTATAAGCATTAATTAATGTGTCCTAATTTGAATCCGTAAGCTAAAGAATATAGCATTTATGTTTGTGTTATGTATCTCAACTTTATTGCATATTCAGAAGCCAAAATCTCTTCATGCAGGACTTTTTATTTTTCTAATCTTTAAAAATGGTAAAAATGGGGTCCGGAGATTTAGCTCATAAGTGCCTGCCTGGCAAGCACAAGGTCATGAGTTCAGTCCTGGGTACCAATAATTAAATAAATAAATAAATTTTAAAAAGGATGAACACTTGTCCTGCTATATTAAGAAATACTCTCTTAAAATTCCCACATTAGTTCTACTTGATTGTTAACAATATAAAAGTAAACTTCTGGTGAAATTGTTCTAAATCCTTTAAGATTCACATATGGTAGGAGACAATGATACTAGCATAATAGGTACTAAACAAAGATGATCAAACAGCAAGACTCCCCACCAAACCCTAATAAACTGCTGAATAAGATTTATTTTGTCAAGTTCAATAAAAATGTCCTATAACAATATAATCTGAAGCGGAACAGAGGAAAAGGAAAGATACTATGTTATTATGTTTTCATTAACTTTAGTGTAAGTTTAGATGACTTACTGTTAGAATGCAGATAGCTTTAGAAAACAGATCAGAAGTGTGTTCCAGGGACCAGTATCTTCAGATAAGGACATATAGGAGGGTAGAATTTGCCTTCACTATGCTCAATGTAGAGCTAGGATGACAATGAAATAAGAGGTGTAACTGTATTATTCACAGAGTAGGAGAAGGAGGCAAAATGAAGGTAAATTAGTTTTACCAGCTTCACAAGTAAATGCAAAGGCCGAAGCTGAAGATGATCATACATTGGCTTCAATTTCTGTTCAAGAAATGAGTGGCTCCCTGTAGCCTAAAAACTGCAAATATGAAACTCAAGTGTTTGACAAATGAGAAATGCATGGGTTAGAGGGAGATCCTTATAATTTTAATAAACTTTTCCACTCCTTTTCATAGCACAGTACCCTTTGGGTGGATAATGACCCACATTGTCCATGAAATCTACCTTGTGGCCTCTGTGGCATCAAAATTAGCCTCCCTTCTGGATTATCAAGATTAGCTTATGTGCAAAATTTATCTTCTTCGTATTTCGATGCATTCACTCTACTGCTTTGAAAATATCCAGTGCTTAGAAAGCTGAGCTGTAGCATCCTGATTTGCTTCTCTTTGTGGTGCAGAAGAGCATGGCCATGTCTAAATTTCTTTTCTTCCTCTCCTTTTATTCCTTTATATGCTGTTTGACTTTTATTCCATTAAAAGCATCCATAACATTTTGTTACTATTTTAATGTAATTCATTTTTATAACTGTTGATTTTTCTGCATGCTATTATATTTTCAGTCATCTGCAAAAATTGGTTTATCTGTTTTTTAAGTACATATGGTTCTGTACTTTTCACTTATCTAACAATACAATGCAGAGTAAGTACTCATTAGAAAATCTAGAAAATATATTAATTTTGGATATTTTAACATTATTACTGGGTATTTTCTTCAGAAAAAATATAAAGTTTATTTTTCAGAAATTATAATTGCTTCAACAGTGGATTTTTAAAAATAATACAAAATTTAAAGGATTTTAAGCAATGTTTGATACATGGCAATCATGTTGCATTTGAGAATGAAGGGTTCTGAGGCTTATGTGTAATTATGATATAAGGCATAACAGTGTAAGTAACCTAAATAATGCTTGTTTTATAAAGCCTGAGCTAATATGGAAAACCCTTGAAAGAGACACCATTTGAGAGAAAAGGAGGAGATACAAAAGAGAAAAGAAACAGTTCCTGTGACTTTCACTTAGTTTTGATACAGATACAAGATAAGGGCAATAAAGCACTTAACTAAGGTCGTTGACCGGATAAATGTTAGTGCTGAGGCTCAAACCTGTTATCAAGGTCTACAGACTGAATGCTTAAACTTTAATTTTTCCTGGAATTATCTGAGTTATAAAATGGAAATAAGGAGCAAGGTGTGGTGGCACATGCTTGTGATCCCAGCACTAGGGAAGCTGAGGCAGAAGAACTATAGAAAGTTCCAGACCAGCTTGGGCCACAGAGTGAGCTCAAGACCAACCTGAACTGTATATCAAGACTCTGTCTCAAAAAAAAAATAAATAAATAAATAAATAAAATAAAAAATAAGTAGATAATAAAATGGAAATAACCAAGTTGCTATGAAAATTTAATATTGTATTTTAAGCAATTAGAATAGATTCTGGTATTCCACAATAATTATACATGGATTTTAAAAAATATTTTCATTATCATTAATCAATGTAAACAAACACTATATGCAAAAAAGTAAGTTTTTGAAACTCGGGTTTATGTAGACATCATAGTTTGAAGCTTTATAAACCACTATAAAAATTAATGAACGAAAGTTAATGTATGACCCAAATCAAAAAGTATTAATTAACCAAAATCAACATGCCTTGCCATTAAAAGATATAGTTATTAAGCCAAGCATAGACTTTAAGATCAAAGAGTAAAGCATTAAAAATGAAAGTAAATGGTTCTAGCATATCTTAGAAGATTACAAGTATGCAAATCTTTTTCTAAATGACGACAAATTAGGCCCAGCCTTTACTGAATTAAGTTTGGGTTTATTTTAAGGCAAACAATATACTTTTAAATGATAGGTCCATATAATTTTATCAAACTCTCTAAAATAATATGTACCTAGATTCCTTTTATGTATTCATTAGTTTTGAACTTTTATCACTGTTTTAGAAATTTTTTTGTTTTAAAAATATGTACATATATCAGTTTGAAAACAAACCACTGAAAAACAAACCCATTTTAATCTATCTATCCACTTACTTTTAAAATAAGTTAGAGAAACAAATATAATATTGAGTTTTTAAAAGTAGGAAATATCTAGGTGAGAGGAAACTAAAATACAACAGAGAAGGTGGTAAAACCAAATTACATGCCATGGTATCATTTTCAGATTTTAAAATGAGATATACTAAGGTTGCAAAGGGAAAAATGAAAAAAAATTATACCATTAAGGAGCACTGGGTTACATAGTTATGTCAAAATTGTATAGGTAATAACATTGCATTTAAAAATGTAAATTTTACATAAAGTAACTAATTATAATGGAAATTAGGAGGGTAGGAAGTGGTTTAAATAAAACAAAACGTGAAGACTAGATAATTATTAAAACTGATGATAAATGCATTGGAATGTAATGCGGTATTTTATTTATATGTATTTGAAACTTTCCTAATGAAATGATCAGTAAATATGAGGCCAAATATTTAATTTCAAAATTTTTATTAGGTCAAAGTAGACTCATTATTATTGTTTACAACTTTATTAGAATGTAACCAAAAAATCAGAAGTATGTTTGCTTAATATTGATGTCTTAAGGAAATTGTTCCCTTGAGCTCCTATATCAAAGGACATAGTATTATTTATTTGACAATATTTTCAGTAGATAAAACAGTACGTCTTTTACAGATGAGTCTTTTTCCTCTGTAGTCAAACTGATGATATAAATACAATCGAACAATAGCAATGTTGAAGGTTAAATAAAAATGAAGCAAAATTTTCCTCCAATTATTTAGCTTGGAAATTCCTCTAAATTTTGTACGAAAGAATAATTTGCATGTTTCAGCATTTTATTAAAATATCAATCTTTTCAATACTGATGGACTTGGTTATATTAACATGGAAACTGGTTCCAACTGAAATTCTACAGATAACATAATTGTCAAGTTGACTAGATTAAGAGACTAATAGAGAGGTGACTAGGTCAAGGAGGTTCTATATGCATCTTTGGGTTAACTCTCTTGTATTTATAGCTGAATATACTGAAGGTTATCAGCCAAATTAAATCTCTCCTTATTTAAATTGTAAGTGTTGCATATTTTGTCCTAGTAATTGGAAAGGTCATTAGTACACTAAAGGTCACTAGTACATGAAATGTACCCCTATGAAAATAGAACGATATTTCATTCCTTTTTCTGTGGTATTGAATTAACTAACGTGGAACGGAGGAAAGGAGAAAGATTCATTTAAACCCTAAAATATGCAAATGATCATAACCTGTTCTATCATACCTTTCCACCGTGGTATTTCTGCCTGGGAGTTAGCCATCAATGGACTGAATATTGCAAAACTTCACACCAAGTAAATCTTGTATCTTTTTGGCTATGTGTATTAGATATTTTGGACATAGCAATAAAAAGCTGACAAATATAGGCAGTAATTGTTCACATAAGAACTGAGCCATAGAGCACAGCAACTAATATTTTCTGGTAAGAATTTTGAGTGTGGTCATTCAAAGTAGCTTGATAAATCCAATCATTTGCTTTGCTTCACTGAAATAAATGGAAAAGGAGCATCACATTCTTAAGTGAATCAACACTGGTTACAGCAATTGCTGAACTGAGTTACATTCCACTATACCATTTGAGTGACTTTAAACTCATATAAAAAGAAAAACGTGAAAAGGAAAGTGAATCTGTCTTGCTGTAGACCAGTCCACCAAGTGATGACAGCTAAAAGATACAATAAATTCTAGAGTACATAGTAAAGCTTTTATCCCTTTACTCTGCAATGTTCTTTTAAAATTTATTTTTATTTTTTTGGTACCAAGGATCAGATTCACGACCTTGTGCTTGTCAGGCAGGTGCTTTGCTGCTGAGCTATATCCGCGGCCTCTACTCTGAAATATTCTAAAAAATTATTTCAGTTCATTAATCTATGGTGCAATTCAAAAATTTTCTATAGTTTTGATAAATTTGCAAAGACGTAGTTGTGACTGGATACGGCAGTGGGAGCTCCAGTCCCATCTGACAGCAATTGCTCTCTCCAGCGTTAAGGTATTTCCCTTAAATCTTCTAACCCACCTGTTACCTGACTTGGCTGTAAAAAATTATAATTAGCTATTATAAAGATCTAAGGTTACATATATATGATATCTTCAGAGAAGGAGCCTCCCCGTCTCATATGTTACTCATTTTAAATTCTCGTGCTAATCAGTTCTCTTCAATACGTGTTCTCTCATAAATACTATCATCTGATTTTTTCTTTCTTTCTTTCTTTTTTCTTTTGCTTGCATTTTCTTAAAAATCAATGTATAAAGATTAGGGAAGTTCACTTTTACAAAATAAAAATGAACTTTATTCTGTTAATTTCCCTGAGATTTTCCTCAGGAATAATTTTCAAAGTTTATTTTCAGAATGATATTTTGTTCCATTATATTTATTTGTGAGCAAAGCTTTCCTCATTTCATTGTTCTTGGAAATCATATTTTGATATAACTTTAGGTGAATTACTGTACATTCCTATATTGTTACTTTTGTATTAAAGCATTGTATAAGTAATTTTGAAAGAGATCTTTGCATCATTTCTGGAAAAGAGATTGAGTTCAAAAATTTAGTATTACTGTAAATTTGATTAAATCAGAAAATGATAAAAGATTATGCATAACAGATTTACTCTTCTGTGACCCTCAGAGTCCCTATATTTAGCACAGCCATCTGCCAGCTCTACTGAGAGATACTGACAGTCCTCAGTTATCAATTCTGCATAGAGTGACTTTCAGGGAGCCCACACTGGTGGTGAGTGAAGTCACCAGGTTTCAATATCTAAAAGGCTTAGGGCCTGGTGCTACTCCAAATATGTTCCTACTACTCAGAGGTTATGTCAAATCATTATCAGACTGGTAAAAAATCAAAACTGGCACTTCATGCCATTGTCTTATTGTTATAGGTTCATGTTCTACAAAAGCCTTATGCATTCACAGGTGGAGACGACAGAAGGTGACAGGATCATTTCAGTGCCTGTCTCATCAGTGGATCCAACCACTAATGAGTTCAGTAGCTGAGTGCGCTATTAGAAGGCGGCGCCAGGCCAGAAAAAGCTGATCACTGAGGGAGTGACTTGGAAATGCTCATCTGCTTCCCTGACTTCTTTCTTTTTTTTCTGCTTCCTGGCTGCCATGGTGTGAGCAGTTTTTCTTCCTCTATGTCCCTCTGCCCTGCTTCTTCTGCCTTTGAACTAGTCAACCATGGACTGTAACTGTGAGCCAAAATAAACCTTTCTTCCTTTTCTCCTGTGAGTGTCAGGTATTGTTTCTCAGAAATAAGAAAGTGACAAATAGTCTCATTAATATTATTTTGGTCTAAAATGGAAAGCAGTAATCTATTAATTCCTAGATACTCATGATGATATCATAATGAGAATTATGAGTTTTATAGCACATAACAACATGATTTGAATAACATATAATTGTTATTTTCCATGCAACTATACATCTTCCAAAGTCAGGTAATTTTCTTAAAAGTAAAATTTTCAGGTGTTTTTATTGCATAGTTATCCTATACTGTCTCTTATATCACTTATTTCTTACTTATCTTACTGTCTATATGATTCAGCTTCTCCTTGATAGTATGACTTCCAGGATTAAGCATAATGTTATTAGTATGATAGTGTATTCATCTTTAATTCCCATACTTACTTTGCAAAGCCTTCATACAATTGAATACTGTGTAAGTGGTATTTATCACATGGTTGGCATATATACCCATCTAGGCAGGTTAATATCTAATTAAGAGCTAAAAATTCCAAAGAATGCATCTAATGCAGAGATAAGAGGGAAGGAAACACACACTCCACTGAAATGATTTTGCATTCTATGTGAACCAAAATTTACTGAAGATTAAAAATTAAAAAGATAATTCTCAGTATTAGTGACCATGTGAGTATGAACAAACATTCTTTTATATAAAGCATCAGTGGCCCAATTGACCAATCAGTAAGAACTAAAGTTTATATTCCAAGTGGCACAATTAGTAAAAGCTAAAATTGATAGTCAGCATCCAAATCCTTAAAATATATATTTTCTGGTATTGAATATTCCACAAAGATAAACTAATCCTAAAATAGTTATAGTAGAAGTGCAAAATATTTATCTACATATGTGTTACTCTAATTTTGCTTGTAGTGTCAATATATTGGAAACCCTCCATCTTAGGCAATTAACGAATCACTATGTAAGAAACAATGGATTGTTTTCAAACAACGTCATTAAAAGCTTATATAAACTGTATTTTATTTACATTATGTACTAGCTGGGAATTTAGTTCTGTGTTCAAGCACTTGTCTGGTAAGTGTGAAGTTGTGAGTTTGATCTCCAGTACCAAAAAACCCCCCAAAATTATGTGCTACATACCTTATGTAAACATGTAACACTTGATATAAACATGAATATAACACAATTTTAGACACTCATAATCCCTTTTCAGGGTCCATATGTTTATTTCCTTCACAGTTGCATTGGGTTTATCAGCGCTACCTTCATTTCAGATATGATAAAATTGAGGCACAGCAAGGTTAAAGTTATTCAAGGTCATATTCTTCGAGCGTTCAGAATTTGAATCCAGACCATTTGTCTCCAGAGTTCACAATTTTAACAATAACATTTGTTTTGCTCACCAAAAACCAAGTCAAAAAATGATAATTTGTAGATCACGATTATGCAATTTGGCAAAGAAAACAGGTCTCTAAGTGTATAAAGCCAAATGCAGCACTGCGCTTTAAAAAACAAGCTAATGAGACAGCCCTTGTTATCATTTTGATAACTTTTTGCAAAATGTATACATTGGAAATATTTTAAGTGAAAGAAAGATAATAAAAAAAAGATCTATTGATGGTATCATTTGCAATTCAATCGAAGGAGACCAACATTATTTCATATCAAAACATGCAGTTGTAATTATAATTATAATTTGTACACATACTAAACAGTGTACAATGCTAAAAGTCAGCTTCAGTAGTTCAATGAAAACAAAACTCTGAAAATGATGGAGTCCTTGGATTTTTTTTTTAATTGATAGACAACAGACAAAATCTGTTCTGTATAGAGAGAGGGAAATGTTTAGTCTTACTGGGCTTTCGTGCATTTTAAAGAATTACTTCACCAGAGTATTCTGTGTGACTTACTTATGTTAAAAAATTAGTTTCTTATCTGTGCACACTACTGTATTTCAAGAGCCACATCTACATAAAGACCTGTTTTTGATCATAATGAAATTTCTTTGTATATGTTTTCAATCTTCTAGTCCCCTTTTGATACAAAGTAGAATAAAAGGTAAACAAATGCTTTTTATTCAACACTGTTTAAGAAATGCTGCTTTAATTTCACAAAGCATCACTAATATGTCAATAATATTTATCTGTTGATACATTCATGGTCACATTTGTGTTGTGTTTTACCTCTAAATACCTGCTAGTGTTCCATGGGGCCAATATGAAATGCCTGTTATGGTAGAAATTATCCTTCATCACTTCTTGCAAGAATCTCCAGTTATGTTCATGCATATAACCTACCATTCTTCCCCCTTCTCCAGTTTCTTGTTACTGAGTAAGGTCACTATTTGCTTTTCCTTTGGGACCACAAGATCAATAGACTCTATTTCTTCAGAAGTCACTAAGATTAGGCATAGAATTCAAACACCTTTAAATGCCTTTATTTGCCCTTCTCTCTCTTCTTCTCCACCTTTTGCTTTGCTTTTCATGCAAAAGATTGCTTTTCATTTGTTGTTCACTTTCAGGAAATTCTTTATATCATTTTCTGAGTTGTTACACTGCTAATACCCATTTCGTCTATAAATTGCTGCCTTCTAATTTTAGTACCAGTCCACTCATGAGACATTGTTTTGTCAGCAGTGAACCTGAGGTAAGGAGACTTCAAATTCTTTTCATTCTTCTATCTGGGTAGTAGAGAGCTCTTCCCATTGTGTGCAGTTCTCTTGTGTAGAGTTCACAGATTTGAGCTGCTTATGTTGTCCATCTGTCAATCTACCTGTCTATGTAGTCTCTAAATAAACATCCACAGATTAGTTGGACATATAGTTTTAATTAGTTATCAATAAAATATGATATATAAAATATAATATATATATATATCATCAACACAATGCATTTCTGTTTCATTTATACTTCAGTACACTCTATTTCAGAACAGAGTTACTCATATTTATAAAGCTAAGAAATCATTGGAAGATAAAGATAGAATTACTGAGTCATCCTTGTTAAAGTGGCACTATAAATCCATCATGGTCTTTATTGTTTTTGAATAATCAAAAGAAAATATAAAGGTCAGGCCAAAAACTTTAAGGGATCTACCATCATGGGGAAAGACAAACTTTACTCGCAATATAATTTTAATTAATAGTTTTAAATGTATTTAACCATGAGACTAACTATGGAGGAGCTTTTTGAAAATATGAATATATGAGTGTCTGTTAGGACACTGTAATCGAAATTTACTGAGGCAGACTTGCACATACATATCTACAAGGAGCTCACAGGGGCACCTATTCTGTGGGCAGCATGTAAGTCTGTCATAATGCCATAAATGTTTCAACATTTAGTCACCTATTCAGAGTAATTAAACACCTGTATGCAACTTGCTGAAATTCCTGAGTTCCATCTAAAGATCAAGATTCATTCTTGTTCTCATTATTGAGTGCATCCTAGTACTTCTGCAGTTGTGTCCTGTAAAACTTGTAAAGAGAATCCAGGTCCTGAGTGAGTGGAAAATTCTGGAGAGTAGCAGACATTTAAAAATATGAAGGCAGTTAGAGCTCATATAATAGTCAGGAAGATCTAACCTGAGAAAACTGGGTCCTCTAATTTGCCAACCCTAAATTCCCAAGAGACAGGTCCTATCTTTTTGAATCTTGGCCTTGTCCTACTAGATCTAGCCTCACACAGAAGATACGAAGTACTGCAAATCACATATACTCATTTGAGAAAGTGGGATAGGAGGCATTAAGTCACCAACTGGGTAAAGCATAACATCGAAATCAACATTTGTATCAAAATTTGCCTTATCATAGGTACATTATAATTAATTTGATTTGAGAATGTAACAGTGATATGCTAATCATGTACAAAGTCCTTGTTCCAGCCCCCAAATCTTTAGAAAAAATGGTCTTGGATTCTTTGACTACTTCCTGCTCTCATAGTGTATCTTTATGTCTACACACAACATACAACTCATCTAAGACTTTGATTTAAAAATAAATTTCCCTCCAAACTTTAAATCATACATCCTTATTTGCAATGATATGACTCATTCTAAGAAATAAATCACAGACTTCTAAATGATATACCTTTTTCAAAAGTAGTAGGAATCTAAGAAGTAGAAAGCTCAGGTGTAATAGCCAGAGTCATTCATAGATTTTTCATTTGTTTTGAGTTTATTTACTAAAAAATACCTATTGTTCCATTCCATACAGAGTCTAACCCTCTTTAGGATGAGTGATTAATAAAAGCTTTACCTAAATCCATAAAGGAAAATTGAAGTCAAAGCCTAATCCAAACATAAGCCCTGTCTGCAAATTAGTACCCAAATCCTAATCTTTCTGAGGCATTTCCATTGCTACTCAAAATGGCACCGTTGTTCTGATTTAAAATCTAGCCTTTGGCAGCATCTTTTTAGTGTGATTGGTATTTCTTTGTATCATAAAACACAAATACTTTTACATGATTTTCCCTAAAACATAATTATAAATAGAGTTAAATATTTAGACTGCCTTAAAATGGGACAGAATGTACTCTAAAATAAAACTGTTTAACCAAAAGCATAAAAATATTTTTAGCTCAAAATGACTCAATTTTCAGAAATTTACTTAAGCTGGCATGAGTCCAGACATTTCTAACTATACGTTCCCTAAATTTTTGGTAAAAATGAAAATTTATCAATTAATATATTGACTATTGAAATTATTCCAAGGATAGGGAATCTAGAATGATTCTGTAAAGTATTTATGAATCCAGGAAACTCTAAGCTCAGAGTTTTACCACCTGTGTGGTTTTCAGTTTTGTGTTCAAAATGCCTGGCAGAAAAAAAAATTCCTGGTAGAACTCAATCTCCTAACCACATTCAGACAGCACATGGATGAACAGAAGTGAAGGGTAAAAGACTGGAAAAAATTCCCAGAAGAACTACTTAATATTTTAACGCTTCCTTGTGAAACTTATATGCTTACAAGTGATGACACTAGAGATTGAAGTTAGAAAATCATATATTTAAGTCATCCTTCCTAATTAAAACACAAACAGAAAATACATGAAACGTAACTACAGCTTATACTCCAGAAGTATGGGCCATAGTGTTATGATAAATGAAATCCTTCATGTAAAATTAAAATAATGATATTTGTTGTGTATAAAGTCATCTTTCTAGATTGAACTGTGTCTAAAATATCCTTTGACTTGTCTCCTCTTGTGACTGGCAAATGTGTACTATCTTGAAATATCTTGTTATATCGATATCTTAGAATATGCTAATAAAATGCAATTACTAGGGTACAATTCTGGGGAGATGGCAGAGTAGCAAGCACCTGTTCGCTCAATGTAGAAAACCAGTGCACTTACAGAATCTATACGAGCTAACTATGCTAGAGACCTGAGGTCCGTTCAAGACTCACAACTCCCTGGGAAAGGAATGAAAAGTAAGTTGTGACTTATTTAAGATCTTTTCAGCTCTTAGCCCAGGTGTATTTTTTCACAACACTAACTCTGTAGCAGGCAGCTCTCAGTGTCTTCCCAAAGCACATTGCACATAGCTTGTTGGAGACAGAATAGGTAAAAAAGGACCTGCCCTCTAAATACAGGGACTGGTGATTGCTTTTGCTCATCACACAGGAGCAAATAGGCAGAATGCATTATTGATCCTCCTCCTATTATTGTGAGACCTGCTGTTTCCACAACTGAGATGACTTCCACAGCATTTAAGACCAAGTATCATCCTCCATCCTTTAATGCTTCTTTTTCCTTCTTTGGGAACCACTTATGAAAAGACAAGGACTTTTACAAATAGTTGCATATGTGAGAAAAATTAGAGAGTGTTTACACCAATGTAAAGGCTAAAGGCAAAAACATAAGAATGTAGGTTTATACCTCCTGCTGATACTCAACATGGAATCAAAATAGAAAAAATAAACAAAAATAATAGCAAAAGAATGCTAAGTCTTTAGAAATGGGAGAGGTGATTTTTTATTATATTTGATTCAGATGTTCAATTTTTAACATGCTAACAAGACAAAAGAAGCAGGCAAATTTGACTTACCAGGGGAAAAATCAGAACCCATGTAAACACTTCGCAGGAGAGTGATCCCTCCATCTCTTCTACTGCCATGTGGGAATCAAGCAGGAACCCAGGTGAACCATGCAAAAAGGCC
>PVJX010035820.1:0-17952 GCA_004027295.1 Dolichotis patagonum | reverse complement strand
GAAAAAATATGATGATTATAAAACAAAGCAAAACAAGGTGTCTTTCACAGTGGCACTGCCCAAAGTCATTTCAGAAGAGGAAACTTTTAGAGCTGGGACTACAATTTGAGCCTGTTTTTAATCAAGCATCAGCCCATATTAAGTGTAGGTTACTGGGTAAGTTGACCAACTCTGCGAGAAATGGGGAAAGTAGTATTATCTACCTCATAGCACTCTTGTGAAGACCATGTGACCCCAGGCCCAGTACCTGGAACAGCATGAGCACTCAGCGGTGACCTTGCTTGTGTAGCCCTATCTCATATTGCAGGTTCTGTTTACAGAATTTGGAATTTGTGTTTTTGGTCCACAGCATATTAGGACAGCCACACTAGTGTCACCACTTTAACCACAACAGTAGCTTTGGGCTTTCTTGGGGCTGAAGAAAAATCCGGGGAGAAAAGGCTACTCCCTTCATTTCTGAGGACTCTTAAAAATGTAATCTTTTGGGGTTTCAGAGAGACTTTTTATCATTACAGAACATTGAAATGATAATCAAATCTGCTGAGATTGTGACATATATATTTCCCTTACTATGCTTGGACACATCTAAATGTTATCTTCATCAGCATACATTTAAGATAAAAAGCATTATGGAACTTGAGCCTTACTGGAACAATTAAAAGTTGACAAAGTGCTCAATTTTTGTTTGAAAAAATAAATTGCAAAAACATACAAAATACACATAAGGAGATAAAATTAAATTATTTTACATACTGGGGACAGCATATTAAGTAGAGCCTATTTATCCATAAACTAAGTTCCCAGGTACCCTGAAATTTGAAATGAAAGTTTGTATATACGGGGAGTGAGGGTGATACTACCATTGTTTTCTTACCAGTCAAAAACAAAAAGACAACATATAAAGAATTACTATGCTACACAAACTGTAAACGATGATGACGGCTACTATCTGAGTATTTGTGTCTTTTCAAAATGCACAGGTTGAATTTTGACTCTGAAGACGATGATGGTGTTAATAGGTATTAGCCCGTGGGAGATGATTAAATCATGAAGACGCAGCCCCTTGTGAGTGGAATTATAAGTTTATAATTAAGGCCTTAGAGATCTCATTTGCCATATTCATCATGTGGGAACATGGGAGACATCACCTTGAAAGCAGGACCATGTCAAATATCAGATCTGTTGGCACTCTCACCTCGGATTTCCAGGTTCCAGAACTATGAGTGATCAATTTCTGTGCTTTATAAATTACCCAGCTGAAGGCATTTTTTTTTTGCATTCATGCAAATAGACAAAAACACTGGGTAAAATCAAGTTCCAGATTTTCATTTGAATCGCATTTTCTCATATCTAATAAACCAAATCCTTTTTGCCACAGTCACTTGAACTAATATTCATATAGAGAAAAGCTATATGCACCACAAGTCCTTACAGGCTGCATGCTGATTAGACTTCCATAGGCCCCTCCTCAGGCTGAAGGGGCCAGGTGGGTAGTTACCTTGATGCAGTGGTAGCCTCCAAATGCACCATTGTGCAAAACTACACAG
The DNA here is from genome assembly GCA_004027295.1 of Dolichotis patagonum. Classification (NCBI taxonomy): domain Eukaryota; kingdom Metazoa; phylum Chordata; class Mammalia; order Rodentia; family Caviidae; genus Dolichotis; species Dolichotis patagonum. Next base: position 16,405 of record PVJX010035820.1, on the reverse strand, counting down.
CAAGTATAACAAAAAGGATAAAAAGTGGAGCAAAAAGGCTCACAGGCCAAACCAAGACACTCAATGCATAGGGCTTAACCTGATGACAAGAAACAAGGGAAAAGGATGGGATAGATGACAAGAACGTGGAATGACCACGTGAGTGAGTGCTCTACACTGCTCACGTGTCCTCTCTCTCTGAGCCGTGGTACCCTTCCCCACTGAGGATGGGTTGCAAGTCTCTAAACTGAGAATTGACCAGTGCAAGTAACAATTGGTGAAACATGCTTTCACCTCTCAGAGAAGTAGGGAAAACTAGCTAAAATTCACCAATTGGTCTGATGAGATGCTGGGGTGCTAGCAGGGGTGCTGCCAAAGGATATACACATTAAGATTAAAAAGAAGATGCCTCATATTTCAAATGTATATTTAGGATATCATCAATGTGTGGGGTTCCTTTCACCTTTTTATTTTTTTACATGTTTGTTTATACATGTTCTAAGTCTTATAGCTTACTTATTTTGGTGTTTAACAAATCATACTCATTTCATTTATTCAAATTTTGTCTTCTGTAATACAATATTCTTAAGCAACTGAAAATGTGTACTAATATTTCTTGGCCTTTTAATAGATTTCTCATTTAATGTCTGAGGTTTCCTGCAACTAGTTTGTTAAATAAATTGGTTACTAAATGAGGTGTTGTATAGAGTAGGTACATTACAATATTGAGAACAAAGATATGGTCAAAGGAAATGCCAACTTATGATTTGATTCTAATTGCATGACTCTTACATGCAGCAATGTGTTTTAAAACAGAACATAAAACTGCAGTACTATATAGCACAATCGGCAAAAATCACAGTACTGTGTAAACCAAGTGTAGTGTATAAAAATAAGACACTGAGTCTCTGTTAACAAGACGTACTGAACCGTACAGAGAAAAAGAAAGAAAGATCAGGTCATAGAGGGCCAGGGATTTAGCTCAGTGGCATAAGCACCTGCCTGACAAGTGCTAGGTTGTGAGTTTGATCCCCAGAAGAAAAAAAAAGTCGTAAATCTGAATAGGGCACCTCAGCCTAAAGTCTGAACAGTTGTTAAACAGGTAGGTTGTTAAATGAGGAATATCTAACCTAGCTCTGGTGACTCTGAATCAGAAAAATACAACTTCTGTTCATTTGCTTAACATAGTCAGCAGTAGCTTGCAAAATGGTACTGACGAATTTGGTGGAGATGGATTTAATCTTTTCAGGGATACAAATCACACATACCTTCAGTAATGGTACTTTTATGTTTATGTATAACTGTATTACTCCTGACATGATATATTAATTGATGGCTATTAAGAAGTGTGGAGGTCTCAGTTTGGTGGTCTCTGAACCCCTAAGCATAAGAACCAAAGAAATACAGGCCTGCCCAGGCCATTGACACAGAGACGAATGGGCCCTTTAGGAAAGGAGACAAGGCCTGGTCTTCCCCCACCGCTGACCTGGCCACTTCACACACCCCATGGCATGGAGCAGTAGAGATGAGAATGAAAAGATTGCCCTGACTGAAAAAAAAAACCAATATCCAAGTGGATAATTTTATACCAAGACTGAAGTGCTACCCTGCTAAGAGGCTGGGTGAGAGACAGAATGAGAGACAGGTGTGGAGAGGGTGAGAGCAAGAGAGGGATCTCCTGAGATCTCCTGAGAAACTCAAGCTCAGGTCAGGAAGATCACAGGGCCTGTATTTTGTGGTAGGAGGCCAGGTTTCTTGGGTGTGACCTTCAGAGGGGTTGCATCTGGAGATGTGATTTAGTCTGGTGGTCTGCTTCAACTTGTACACTGCTGCCTGCATCCAGCAGAAACTAGTGGGCTTCACAGTAAGTCACTATATGGGTTGCATTACTGTCTACACTAAAATCATAGATCACTTTGCACTGGTCAAGGCTGGTTCATGAGTGATTCATAAAGTTGGTCAGCATTCAGTTTATCTTTGAAGCCACTGTTGTCACTGACTTTACTGCTATAGTCAAGGTGACATAGCTGGCGCTGTCAATTGGTTTTCTCTGTATGTCAGTATTTGGATTGTCTGGAGGTCACAGACAATACTGTGGGTCATTCCCAAAGAACTGGGCACTGAATCAAAGAAGAAGCAAATCCAAGCACAGGAAACAAATTAAAATATAAAAACATGAGAAAACAAAGTAACAAAATGCATCCAAAAATTATTTCGAGTGCCCCTAAAGCCAGTGTATCAGGGACTGAGTTTCAGGAAATCATAAGCCACGTGACAACCATGTTTGAAAAGGTATTAAGATTGGTGATAACAAAACAATAAGGTGCTTGGTGAATTCAAAGAGGATATAACTGAACAGATAATGCACCAAATGAAATAAATTATCAGCAACTGTAAAGAAAACACTAACAAAAAACTAGTGCCACTAAATAAAGGGATGCAATGTATCTTACAAACAATGACAAAGCATGAAAAATGGATGCAACAGGAGCTAGAGGACTCAAATAAGACTAATATAAGAGTAACTGGAATTTTTTAAAAAGTCAAAAGACGGCACAAAAAGAATAAAACCTATTTAAAGAACCAATAGTAGAAAATGTTCCAAACACAGAGAAAGAATTTAATTAAAGCATTCAGAACCCTGAATAACCATGATCCATGGTTTAAAAAAATCCATGTTACATTATAATTAAAGTACTAGAAATCTTGAAAGAAAATAGAGAAAAGTATTGAATCACACACACACACACACACACACACACACACACACACACACACATGTTTTCTATCTACATCATCTATCGATCTATCTATATCTATGATCTATCTATCTATCTATGTTAGAATTACAAGAGCCTTCTCAACACAAACTTAAACACAAGGAGAGCTTGATATGGAAATGTTTCAAGCCCTAAAAGAAAACAATTTCCAACTCAGATAGATATACTCTGTAAAATTATCTTTCAGATTAATGAAATAATTTGATAAAGAGCACATAAAGACATCCATGACCAGTTGGGTGTGATGGCTCACTCCTAACACTTTGGAGGTTGAAGCAAGAGGATTATTGGTGATTTGAGGTCAGCCTGGGCTACACAGTGAGTTCAGGGTCAGCCTGATTCACATAGCAAAACCCTGTTTCAAAAAACAGAAATATAAAAAAAAAAGAAAGAAAAGGAATCCATGACCACCAAACCAACACTCCAAAAAATATTCAAGGACAACACAAAAAGAAATAACAACAATGCCAAAAGGTCCAGTAGAAGGTAAAGAAAGCAGAGTGGCAAAAAATAAATAATAAATATGTGAAATGTCAATACCTGCCAATTATAACTATCACTGTGAATGAACTAAATTAGCCAATCAAACGGCATGGTTTGGCAGAATGAATCAAGAAACAAAATCCAATGGTATGGTATTTGCAAGAAATGCATCTCACACACAAAATAATCTCATATATGCAAAAAAAATGAAAGGATGAAAAACAATAAACTGTGCAACAGTAGCCCTAAGCAAAGTAGTTATTCTATTCTTGAAGTGGACTTTAAGCCAATGTTGATCAAAAGAGACAAAGAGGGCATTATATATTGGCTAATGAAAATATTTAACAGGAAGAAATAACAATTATAAAAATATATGCACCAAAATGCAGTTCACTCAACTTCATAAAACAAACACTAATAGATAAAAAAAATCAGTTAAACATTAGTATAATCATAGTGATTTCAATATGACACCATAGAAAATAGATAACTAAGCAAAAACTTAACAAGGAAAGATCAGAGTTCAAACAAATATTTGAATAAATGAACTGAATACCTACAGTGCTTCATTCAACAACGGGATATACATTCTTTTCAGTAGCACATGGTATGTTATAGTTTGTGCCTAAATGTCCCCCAAAACTTCATAGTTATCGGGGAAGGCCTCTAGAATATGTGACTGATTCATGGGGGAAAAACATTGCCAGCTCTTTCACAGACAGAAAACTAACCTTTAGAAATATTAAGAACTAAAAAAACTAAAACAGACTCTCCAACACGAAAGACCAATTAAGAAATGGCAACTGTAGTGAATAGATATTTCTCAGAAGAAGAAATCCAAATGGCCAGTAAGTAAAAGAAATGTGTTCAAATCATTTCTCATTAGAGAAATGCAAATTAAATGTATTGTTTATCCCAGAAAGAATGGCTATCATCAAACAAATCAAATAACAAATGCTGGTGAGGTTGTAGAGAAGAAGGAACACTTCTACATCTTTAGTGGGAATTTAAACAAGTAGAACCACTATTTAAATCAGTGTCAAAATTCCTCAAAAAGTGAAAAATAAAATGTTCACTTGACCCAGCTATGCACCTTCTAGGTATCTTCTCAAAAGAGTCAAAAGTCATTATAGTACTGAGATACATATACATATACCCACGTTTATAAGAGTACATTTTATAACAGTCAGATCTTGGAAACAGCATATATGTCCATCAACAGATGAAGTGATAAAAAAGAGGTATTTTTAAATAATGGAGTATTACTCTGCTATAAAGTTCAACTATTTTAGGCAAGTGGATGAAACCAGAATGTAACAGTAAGTTGAAATAACTCAGATATACACGTTTAAATGCTGTGTGGTTTCTCATGAGGATCTCTCTCTGTCTCTCTCTCTCTCTCTCTTTCTCTCTGATGTTAGATAAATAGGAGGTAGGGAGAAATTAAAGTAATTCCCCAAATTATGTATTTTGAATGTTCAAAAATGTTTTACAATATATGTTAATTTATTTCATTTGTACTACTATTTTCTTTTTGTTACAGGAAGGAAGGCTTTGTTCTTTTGTTCATATCTCCTTTGTAAGAAAAAGTCATTTTGTTTTTGTTTTCTTTTGTTTTATTTCATTTTGTTTTGGTCTAGGACATACTATAACATTGTGGTTATCCTTTTAAGATCATGATACACAAAATATTAACCATCTTGCTGTGAAATTTTATCTTTTGATAGAAATAAGAATGTGTTTTATATTTTCTTTATCAATATTAAATTAAATTAAAATAAAAAACTAGGAAGAGCTGGCAGGCTCTGGCTTTTTCAGCCTCTCTATACAAACAGAATCTTCCCTCCCTTTTTTTATTCACCAGAGATGATGTTTCCTGGAGAAAATCTAGCAGTGTACCTAACCTAAATACAGAGACACCTCCCTCCCACCCATCAGCTCCCACACAGGTCTGCGAACAATTACAGACAAACACGACAGCTCTCCTTCATTGATTTTATTTTCGTTTTTTATTGAAAGCTTCATCAAATAAAACAAATTTAAACCTAAGATCCACTGATCTACAGAAAGCCCAAGAAACAGGGAAAATGTGGAGTCTAATTTAACTGTGGTACAGATGAAAAAAAAAGAAAACCAGAAACACCATAGTATTACAGAACTTTTCATGACAGAGACAGCAATACAAAAATGCTTTTAAATAAGGTTTAAAGTTGAGTGATGTTTCAGGAGTTCCATGAAGTTGAGTATGGCCTGAAATAAGGGTTTTTAAAGAAGCTGTGTCCCATTCTTCTTAGAAACTCAGTGTCTCATAACGAGTATTTATACATGTAGTTTTCAAATCAAGACTCCAATTATACTTTTAAATAAACGGAAGCACTTACTTGCAGAATGGGGAAAGTTTTTTTCAAGTATCTCTTTGAAATTATTTTTATAGTTCCTAAAAGGTATGAAATAACTCCTTGTTTTGTGTATGATGAAATATCACACCTTGGGGAAGAGGACAGAGCATCTTTCTAAAAAATTCTAAAACCAGAGGATTTAAATGCAAAGTATAACATTAATGTCACACTTTGAACCTATTTAAAATGTGATCAGAAGAGTTTTCACTGGAGTGTCAGTCATTCAGCCTCAATACAGTGATACAGACAAAATATAACAAAAATAATGCATTTTTCATTAAACTTGAAAGGAATGAACACACATTTAACTTAAAGCTATAAATATTCTTATCACAGAAATTGTGTTTATTTGTTCAACTTTCAGAAGAGTGAATGAGACCAAAACAATTTTCTTCGGAGGGAGGCCCAATCCCTGGAACAGTGTTTTTCTTTATATTCTGCAAGAATACAGTCAACTCTCAATTATTTGTGTTGAATGGGAAAAGGGCATTTTGTATTATCAAAATTCAGAGTCTATAATGCACCAATATGAGTTTTCTTAATGACTTCAACTCTCAATACATCAATAGATAAGTAACAATTGACTCGTGTGAATTTGACTTCTAATTTTGTTCCCATCCCCGGGGTGAAATACTAATGAATGGAAACAGGGCCCAAGGCCTAATTCTTAAGCAGAAAAGACATCTATTCAAAGTGGACAACTAGCCCTTCAACAAAGGAGAGTGACAGTATTTTTGCAAAACTCAGAAATGGGGCAGTTTTAGGAGATGCTCAGCTGTGCACTCAGCAAACTTTGGTTCTTTCTGCAGACTCCAAGCTCCATTCTAAACTCCATTCCATAAGATTCCTAGAGGGAAGAAACTTTTCCTAATGCTTTATTTTCCCACCTCAAGATACACAGAGGTGAATACTGAGAAATCATTCATCTCTCTTTTTTTTTTTGTTTGGTGACAGTGAACATTTATATGCTGGGGTAAAAACTACCCATAAACAATCTAGCATGAACTCCTCCCTACCACTTCATAGAAGATCTTTGGGGCCACCTGCTTGTTTAGTATTGAGCTTTTAAACTTTCCTCAACACATAATCCACAAAACCAAAACCAAGAATCTTTGGATTAAGGGTCCAATGTCATATTTTAAAATGTTTGTTAAAAAATGTTCATCTTGAGTCATGTCTGACTGTCTTCCAGTGGTATAATGGATGCTATCTACTTATAAACCAAATGTGTTCATTAATGAAATTTCATTATCGCTTTGCCACAGAAAAAGTACAGTGCACAGAAGCTATGAGCCTGTTTAAATGCTGTCAATCCTTCAGATCAAAGTGAGAAGCTGTCAGGTTCAGGAAACCCACAGCTGTGTGGCATGCCAGCAGCAACAGCATGAGAAGTAAGATCCATCTTTACCCCTTACTCAGGTCAAAGAAAATAGACCAAGATGGAGTGACTTGTACTGTAATATAGTGCTGGATGTTATTATATATGTACATAAATGTTGTCCCTTTGTTCAGTTTAAAATCACCTAAAAACAGATTACTGAAAGACAGTAATTTTCTCGGCTTATCAATTCATCTGCAGTGGTTGATGCACTTAAATTAGGAGTGAGACTGAACTGTTGAATGTATGCAATCTATTAAGATCGTTATCTGTTTAGACAGCCCACTGAAACCTCTCTTCCATCATGGAAAAGACCTCAAAGGTCCTATTTAAATCAAATTTCACTTTTCATTAATGGAGATTTTAGGCCATTATAAACATTACATAGCCATAGAAGAGACATCTCAATTATTTACTTTTTTTAAAAAAACCAAAATTCAGAACTTTTTTTGATTATGTATGAATGAAAAAATAATTCGTAGCGCAGTTTTCCGATAGGGTCAGTGTCTTTTGTTGCCATAGTGAAATAATGTGAGTTCCCGGCTTCATCCAGCCTTTTTCAATCCTTAGCCCTCCACCTCTAAGGCAGCAGGGCACACTTTTAATGCCAGGCTATTTTGCATTAGAAAAGAGGTGAAAGGGAGTCATATATTTTCAAAGATGGCAAATCTGCTGAAGCCACACAAAGAATTAATTCAAGTAAAACATGAGACAATATTGTCTGAATTGTTGAAATTTATCAAGGAAAAAAACTAGTGCGGGCCAAATCGGAGTTAGGTAATGGATTTTCTTTAAAATGTTCTTTCAGTTTTTATATAAAAGACACATCAGCGTTGCAAACCAAATCGTCATCAGCACCTGCTAGCATTACCTTTAGTTCACACAGACTGCATTCTTTTGTCCTTCAAGATACGGCTTGGCTTTGGGAACCTCTGGTTTCTACACACTTCGCCTCCCCTGACAATACCTTCTCATTGCTAAAATGATTTGCCTTGTACAGCTGGACTTCCACGGACCACCTGATTAGAGTTCGCATGAGAAAGCGATTATCTCATTTGGACTGTGGCGTTAGTTTGTTTCCAAATGTGTAGGATAAGTCATGGCAATGTCGAAAGGAAACACTGAAGCATATAAATAAATGTTTGGTAAATCACAATACAAAGAAAATTAACTTCATATAAAAAGGATTTTAGTCCTAAATAGGATTAAAATCCCACAATATATGCTGTTAACTAGATTTGTTTTCTGATAGTTGTGTATTTTGAACATGTATTTTGATTTGTTTTGTTTTTCCAACAATTTAATGCTGCTTAACCATTAAGACCCCTCCCTCATTCCCAAGGATGGATTCTTGAAAACAATTCTTAGGTAAAATGACAAAATAGGGGTGCAATTTGGAAATGTGCACTTTCTATCATTTTGTTTCTTTTTGGTTTGAAATAACACATTTTATAGAATTTGATGATATTAACAATCCAAACATAAAACACACACGGGCACATAAAATGACAGGGCAAATAATTTCCTGAGACTACTAAAATTTCATAGTTAAAAAAAAGTGTCTGAATGTATAAATAAAGCAGCAGTTTTGAATAGAAACAAGAAGTTACCTAGGCACATTTATCAGCCACATGTTAGCTATCTCTTACCCTCACTGCTGATTGTGTTAATGAGACTGTCTTTGTATCACGTTAATATATATTTTTGGTATTTTTAACAGAAAAAAAGGAATGCATGTTGGCTTTATATTTAAATGAAATATTCCTAGGGTAATCCTTATTGATACAAATTCTGAGTGTGAAAAAGAGAAACAGAAAATATAGTTCCCATACAGGTTTTTGTGCCCTCTGTATTATGAGGAGCCCTCTTTCCAAAATAATACCACCACTGCAATACATGGGAAGCTGAAGGGTACAGTGGAAGAATGTTTAAATCTAGGATTCTCTCTACAGCAAGGAAAACCATCAGGATAGGTGTGACCAGTTGAGTTTCCGTGTAGCACATGCCACATTTTGTTGATGTATTTTGCCAGTGGTTAGACTACAGAGATGTGCAGTCAATCTGGGTTTGAGCTTCCATCCATGGGCTTGCAAATAAGAAAAGCAGGATCTATTTAAATATTGGAATATTGGCAATTTCATATAAGCCAAACTCCATATTCATCTTCTTATTCATACCGACCTAATGAGAATATGATTTGCCTTTTATATTTTTCGTTTTTTAAAAGTCTACCCTGTGTTCTTTTATAGTGCACTTACACATTTTCCTCTTTCTTCCGGTACTTATTTAGTTTGTGGAAGTTTATTTTTGTGATTCAAATGATTCATTCGAAATGCACTTCTAGTGAGTAGTTCAATTAACAAATTCCATTTCCTTTTTTTCAATTTCAGCTTAAACTGCATATATTTAATGTTAGCTTGGTGAATCAAAAATGTAAAGATGTTTTCTAGGTAAGTCAATTTAATAATTTTAGATACAATTTTGCATCATTCTATAAGTAAATAGCTCCTTTGGCTTTAATGATTGAACCAAACTAGTTCTTTTGGTACTTATTGATATAAATCATATAATTTCTTGATTGTCAACTAGCATTTTAAGAGTTTCCCTAAATCCCACTAAGAGAATCCTCAGTATTATTGGTACGTCTTGCCTCAGAAAATTAAACTGAAATAAAAAGGTATATTTTCTTTCTTTCAGGCAAGATCAAGATATGAATACACTATGAAAAGAGACAAAAAGACGATTATCCTTCCCCACCTGCAGGGTCAAAGTAGCCATTCGTGGTGGATGATCACAAGACTGTGGTGAGAAGACAAAACAAGGAGGTCACTGGAATTTAGGAGGAAGACCATTGTTAGATTGTTACAAAAGCCATGAGACCTTTGCAGGAGACCACTCACCATTTCACACAGTATCACTAAGCTCTTCCGACAAATGACATTTCAGAGACCTGTTAGGCCACGTTCAGGAAGTATCTTTAGTTCAAAATCCACAGAAAGTAAGTCCAAGCTCTTCCACATGTCTCTTGGCTTACTGGTGGCCACCAACACAGGTGTCCTATTGAAGAGAGCTAGCAAGGAACCAGAAAAGCTTACAAAATTAAAAGCTTCTTGGCTCTATTAATTGGTATCCAGAACTCTCCACGCTGGGCCTGCTGAACACAGCTGGTGCGAGCTTCTGTTATAAACAAATATACATTTAAAAAAATTCTTTTTGCAGTATGTAAAACACCAGTGGAAGGTAATTTAAACAAACAACAAAGTAAGAACTGGTCCGGCCATTGTAGGTCAAATAAAATTTTAAAGAAAAGAAACAAAACAAAACAAAACAAAACAGGAAGAAGAACCTCTATCTTCTGGACTGTAATAGGGTGTCACTTCATCTTTGGTATAAAATAGGCCATCCATAGGCTGAATTTGATCACAACTAGGAAAGACTACAGAAATTGTCAACAATTTCTCTATCTATTGCTTTTTTTGTTTTTGTTTTTTTGTTTTTTTGCACTTTTGACCATAAGCTCCTATCTACTTATGTTTTTTTTGTTTTGTTTTTAATGCTTTTAGCTAAGTTTTGCAATATGACAAGCAAAGCCGACTAAAAACTTTGTAAAGCTCATAAAAAAGACTGCAGATAAAAAGCACTAATGCTTTTGCTAGCAATCACGCTTTGTAAATAAAAAAATCTGCATTCTGCCCCCCCAACACGCATTATTTCTAATGCAGTTGTTTTTAAACCAACATTAATAACTTTACCATAAAATGTTTTAGCCTTCTAGAATGATTTGTGTCAACACTTAAGACAAAGTTCATGAAAAGTCCCAGCATTTCCCAATTCTTGCAGTTGCCATGGTTTCTTTTATCAACAAATTTTCTTCAAATGAAGAAAAACGTTTTCTTTTAAACTGTACAGTTTTTTTCACCCTAAAAACTCATAGTCTTAAACTTTTGCACCAGTTAAAGCTGGCACAATATTTCAATTCTTTCTTGAATTATTTTTTTTAACAAGACGTTGACAGCTTGCCTTGAGAGCTTTTGACGTCCTTAAAATTAAGGCAATTAAGATTCAAGATAAACCTTACCTAAAAATTTCTAAGAAAAAAATAAAATATAATAAGAAAAAATCAACCCACTAGGTTTAAACAGGAAGGGAAAAAGAAAAAGTAGCTTAATTACTGAGGAAGACCATTTGCTTCCATTTTGGTTTGCCCAACTCTTGACATCAGGTTTTCCATTAAAAAAAAAAAAAGAAGAAGAAGAAAGAAAGAAAATCTATCTACACTTTCAGGTAAAGTTTGAGTTCAATGCTCTTCCAGATATAATGTCAACCTTCAATAGGCCCCGCCCCAACCCCAGGATTTCTTTTCCTTTAAGTAAAAAAGAAAAGAGTGGCAAAAATAAATTGTCAGACCACATGAAGGAGCCATTTGCACAGCACATAAAGACTTTGTTTCACTGAGTATAATATAAAATTAAAAAAAAAAAGCCTTCCGTTGATGCCTGTGCAAACTGGAAGCCACCTAAGTTCTTGTTCAGTGAAGTTTCTTCATTCAAGGCAAAATTCCCGACGGACATTCTTCTGTTTATGGTCTGCAAAAACAATGGAATAAGAGTAGTCGTTACAGCAGCATTGAAATTGTCCTTCGTGCTGTTTTCCAGTGAGATCTGTTTAAAAGGTAGTGAAGTCTTTCCCTAGCATATCTAGCCTATAAAATTGTCAAATGCCACTTTCATGAATATATTCAAGCTAGAGAGTTTGATCTCATTAGAAGTTAAATTTAATAGACTAACACTCTCTTTTTATTCGAAAGCAATAAACATTACAGATATCCCTCACATATACTCAGAGAGACATCTCTCCTGCTAGAGTTTGGGTGTGGCTTGAGTGTGTTCCCACAGAGATCTTATTTTGGAAGCCTGGTCTCCAGTATGGCACTGTGAAAGGTGAAACTTTATAAGTCTGTACCTAGAGAAGGTCATTGTGAATGTTACCTTTAGAAGGGATTAAGATAGTTCTCATAGGATCCTGAACTGAGTTTTGAGAGCAAATTGCTTGAAAAGCACAACCCGTACCCTCCCTAATCTCTGCTTCCTGTCTTATTATATGAACCCTCTCACACTGAATCCTACCAGATCATCTGCCAACCAGTCCCTTACCAGTGGCCAGATAGCTGAGACTGCCTAACTTTGGATTTTCACCCACAGAACTGTGAGCTTAATAAATTTCATACAGTAGTCATCTTCCATTATTTTATGCTAGCAATAATAAAACAAATAAATACAACTTCCTATGAGCATAGAACCTACTTTTTAATATCTGCTTTGTGTTATACCTCTCCTGGAGCTTGTTTAAGTATTTATTTTTAGAACTACACTGGGATTCCTTACTAACAAAGTCAACAACGTGCAATTCTCCGCTAGGCACCGTAATGACTGAATTCTGTGCTACTGTGTGTTATTTACCGAGTAGATTCACACAAACATGACTGACCCGAAACATAAGACAATTGTCTACCTTGTTTGTTGATCCCATCCAGGTTTTAAATTCTTAGCTGGATGTGGTAAAGTGCATTTATAGTCCAAGTACTTGGAAGGCAAGATGAGAAAACTACATGAACCCAGGACTGTAGGCCAACATGAGCAATATAACAAGAATCCTACCTCAAACAAGAAATACAGTTCTTGCCATCAGAGTATTTATTTCTACTTTTTACTCTCCCAGGCATATGGAGAAGTGGAATGTCTATGATAGGTGATTAACTAGATAAATGTCATTTTACTGTGTTTAATCTTTCCCACATGGGCTGGGTTAACCAAAGCTCCCAAGTTCCATTTTTACTAGAAGATTAAGGATCTAAGGGGTTGAACTTTGCACTTCTCTCTTCTGTTCACAGATTAGAACTTTGTTAAGTGAGTTAAGTTATGCTGTACAAAGAGGAAACTTTATCTGTCACCTTACAATGGAGGCCTCTTTCTTCAAGGTATAGAATGGGAGAGAAAACCTCTGCAGATTCTGCTAGTACTCAACTGCTTAACTCAGTAAACAAAACTCATGAATGTGGAGTAGGCATGTATAAGACCAGTGGCTGAGTTAGGGGCCCCAAATTTCATGAAATGTCTGCTGCCAGAGTCCTGAGATCTCTACAGGACTGCCTCTGCTCTCAGTACGTGCATCGGTCTTATTCAGATTTACAAAAGACTTTCAGAAATGCTTTCACTGCATTATATTTAGTCTGAAAAGGCCCAGAAAGGTCTCTTTTGCCTAATTTGTGAAAGTCATAATGAGTCAGTTATTGTTATTAGGAACCTAGTGAGTTTGTTCCTGGAATCATTATAGAAAGCAATAAATTGATAGATTGACTATTTGAAATAGTTATAAATAATTTAAAGTCTCTAAAATTTCATCATGTTTTCCCTTCTCTGTTACATGGTAAAGTTGGATTTCTTCTTAGAAGGAATAAAATTACAATCTTTGTAACAGCAACAACAATAAGCTAAATCTTGTTAGCAGTAGTATTAAGAACCAAGAGCTCTATTTTATTTCTCTTTCTCTACTTTTGCAAATTATAGACTTACTCTGTTTCTGAAATCCATCTTGCCATGAAAACAACATCTTGGTCTATTTTTTTTGCCATTTTCTTTTTCCATTGTGCATTGAACAGAAAAATGTCTAAAACATCTTGGTTTCTTCATTCAATGAACAACCGTTCTATAAAAGACCTATGTCTTTTATACCTTCTGCTCAGGTACATAATAGGCATTGAACACTGCCTCATTATCTAGTGAGTCGGCTGGGGCTACTTTCAGGTTTATAACCTTATAGGATTGTTTCTAGTAATCCTCTCTCATAGTGTTTTGGTCCTTAAAGTAGTCTCATTGCTGTCTGAAAACAAATGATTGAGCTTTAAATATTCATCATTCCTAACTGAATTTTGAAGGAAAAAAAGCGTTGCTATTTAATACAATTAAAATTTACTTCTGCCTGCCTTAGAGGGTGATGTGCACACTTACATGGTGATTAGGGATTGCATTGATATTTATGAAAACACAATTCTAAATTTTCCAGGTTGCACTCATCTGTAAGAAGAATATACTTAATTTAAACTTAATTTACATGAAAGAGCTAAGTATTACAATTATTTACAAATTGTAAAGTACCTGCACATAGAATATAATATGACTCATAAGTATAATTCATACATTATCAGTATCAATTTGTAGGAATTTGGTCTTCATGGAAGTTTAGTTAGCCTGACAAGACTTGGAGAATAAAACTAAATTTCAATTCCAAGGGTAATGAAATGATTTTTTTCACATCAGAGTATTTTCAGGCTGATAATTTGTCTAAATTTAAGAATATAGTCATTTAAAATTCTCTTTTTAATCTACTCTTCAACAGCAGCAGAATGAATAGGCTGGGAAATAACAAACCATAATTTCTGAAATCTATTTTTGTAAATCATTTAATGATTCAATCTTCTCAGAGTAATTTCTTGCAGACTAACTTCATGTGATATTATGTAAACAGAAGTATTTTATGGTCCAGAGTTTGGAAAAGTTACATACTGTATTGCTACTGCTGGATTAGTCACAGGTAAACTAAAGATTTAGCTAGGGCACAATGCAGGTACCAATGTAAAAAAAATAATGGGGGGGAGTGTATAATGTTTTACATTAATATCAAAATAACTAATGGATAATCAGTATATTATTACACTTCTGTAACACTTTCATTTTTACTGTCTTGGATATCTATAGAAAGAAGACAGGGAGGGATGTCAACAAGATGGCGGACTGGTAGGTAGCAGGAGAGAGACCCTCTCTGAGAGAGACAGCTCAAATGCCAGAATAAAACACCCTGGAGAGACCCAAACAGATAGAGATGGACTCTCACAACCCAGGAAAAAACTAAAGTGCAAAAAACCACTCGAATATGAGGTCCTGGGACTACCATTAGAGAAGCTAAGATCAGCGAGCATGGCACCCTCCTCGAGCCACTTGAATTCCTGCCCGACATGAACAAGCGATCTGCACCGTAGTGACTGGCTTGAGCCAACAGAGCACAGAGCTGAACAGCCCTGCGTGCAGCTCGCCCAGACTGGCCCTGCACTCAACCCACCCAGAGGCACCGTGAATTCGCACCGCAGCCACACTGAAGTCAGAGGTCGGGGAACCCTGCAGGTCTCGGGGACGTGCATCAACATGCGGTGAGTGATGGGAATAAGACCCTCCCATGGCAAAGGGGAAACTGACTGGATGACATGTTGGATTTGCAGGGCCCTAACTCCATAAGGAAGTGGCTTCAGCTGGTTGCTCCCCTTGCTGAGCAGATTGGTGGAATCTGCTTGGATTAGGCCGTGCCCCTGGTGGGGAGCCAGTGAGTCGCTACAATATTACTGTCCTGAGATCAGTGAAGGCCTGCAAAGGTTGACTGGCCCGGAAGGGAGGAGCTAGCGCACACTGCCCGTGGGTGAACTCTATTCTCTGATAACCTATTGAAGAGGGCTAAAGCTCCTAGCATGCGCCCTCTAGAGGAGCCTTAACCAACAAGAAAAGGGTCTGGGCATTACACTGTATACTTGTATGGAAGGAACCAAAAACATGAAGAAAGGGAGAAATAAGAAACAACTCCCAGCCCCCAACCCTGAGAACATTGATCCAGGAGAGGTAAATACAAAAGAGATTGAGGGCAACAATAATGCAACATCAAACACAGCGTTAGCGGACATAAAGAGATATCTTCAGGACCTTGTAAGCAGGACCAAAACTGAAATATTAATTCAAATTAAACAAGAGATAAGTAGATTAATAAAAGAAGGACTGGGCACCTCTCAAGCAGACACAGACAGAAGAATGGAGGAACAAAAATGGAGAGAAAAATTGAATGAAGAATTCAGGACAAACCTAGAATTCATGAAGCGGATTCAAAGAGATTATCAGGAAACTAAAGACTCCATAGAGAGCTGGCAAAACTGCTTAAAAGAAACCAAAGATAGACTATGAAAAATTGAACACAGGCTTGCAATGTGGGGTCATGAAAGGGAAGATCTTTTAAAAATAACAAGGGAGCAGGCAGTAAAGATACAAAGACTGGAAGATGACAAGAGGATCTATAACTTAAGAATAAAGTATGTGAATGAATAAGCAGGAATCAAACCAGAGGAATTACAAAGGCTATTCACAGCAATTATTAAAGAAAATTTGCCAAGCATAGAAAAAAGAAATGATATGCAGAGGTATGAAGCATACAGAACTCCAGCCACATACAACCCAAACAGAGCTACACCCAGACACATAATAATCAAGATCCCAGAAATTCAATATAAGAACAAAATATTAAAAGCCATCAGAGAAAAGAAACAGATCACCTATAAAGGAAAACCCATCAAA